>CAUYQG010274355.1:0-44796 GCA_963574415.1 Tarsius wallacei
CTGGCAATTTCCTCAAATCCTTTTCATCCCTATTTGACATGCAATATTTTAAAAGGATCTTAGTAGTCGGAAAATGCGGTTAATATTATTTTTTAAAGCTGCTTTCTTATATTTTTCAATATTTGCCTACCTGGAAAAATACTCCTATCCCACTAAATTATTAAGTCATAAAATGAATTGTTTTCCAGACTTAAATGTAAGTTCAGTTGGCTAATGCTTTCCTTGTTACACAGGACATGCAAATCAGGCAGAAATCACATTGTCTACAACAGAAGAAACATCATATAGTTCAGAAGGGCAAATTTACATTTATTAAAGTCATATCAGTTATTAAGGAAAAAGTTATGTATCTACCATTACATAAAAGCAAATAGTCACAAGCCAAGTTCTGATATGAGAAGAAGTTTGTCTCAAGAGGGACAGCTTGAAAGAGGTCAAGGCCGGACTCAGTGGCTCAGCTTGTAATCCTAGCACTTTGGGAGGCTGAGGCGAGTGGATTGCCTGAGCCCACTGGTTCAAGACCAGCCCAGGAAAGCTGGCAACACCTTGTCTCTACAATAAATTAAAAAAAATTTGCCGGGCATGGTGGCGTGTGCCTGTAGTTCCAGCTACTTGGAAGGCTGAGGCGGAATGATTGCTGGAGCCCAGCAGGTTGACGCTGGGGTGGCCGTGAGTGTGCCACTGCACTCCAGCCTGGGCAACAGAGTGAGACTCCAACTCAAAAAAAAAAAAAGGAAAGAAAAGAAAAGAAAAAAAAGAAACAGAGGCTAGATTGTGAACTTTGGGTCAGGGAGAGCTGGGTTGGCCTCTCTGTCAGCACCTCTCACTTGTTTGGCCTGTGCCCTTGCCAGATTACTTAGCATTTCTGAACCTATTTCCGTGGTCTGTAAAACAAGGATGCTACCACCTACCTCACAGGATGGCTGTGCCCAATCAGTGATAGCAGTTGGAAAGTAGCACAGTGACATGAGAATAGCCCAGGGATCAGCAAACTTTTTCCATAAAGGCCAGATAGTAAATATTTTAGGCTTTGTGGGTTACATGGTTTCTGTCACAACTACTCAACCTTGCTGATATAAAGAGAACCATACAGAGACAATCTGGTGTGGCTGTGTTCCAATAAAGCTTTATTTATAGACACTGAAATTTGAATTTCATGTAGTTCTTATGTGTCACAAAATATTATTCTTATTTTTATTTTTTTCAATTATTTTAAAATGTCACAGTCATTCCTGTCTCACAAGCCATGCAACAAACAGAAGGCAGACTGGATTTGGCCTACGGCTGTAGTTTGCCAAATCTTGTAATAGCTAAACGTTTATTCAGCATTTACTGTGAGCCAGGCCTTGTTCAAGTGCTTTGAATGTATTATCCTAGTTAACCCTCATTATAGCCCTGTGAAGTAGATATTAATATTGTCTCCTTTTTACAGATGAGGAAACTGAAGCTTGGAGAGATTAAGCAATTTGTTTAAGATTGCACTGTGATTAGAAAGCATGACTGGGATCCAAACCCTTTATTTCCAGAGTCTTTGTTTATAGCCCTTAGCAGTATTGTCTCTCATATATAATGTTTTTTATGTGTTGCTTATGAAATTTTTTTTAAATATAAAAATAAGTCACAAAACACTGTTTGCCATTATATAGTGGTCAGTGTAAGCAAAGATGGAAACTGTTACCATCTAAAGGGGTACCACCTACAAGTAATAACTATTTGCAGTCCAAAGACTACTGCATTTGATAAATTTCAAGAATCAGCTTAGACTTGTTATATAAGACAACCAAAAAAAAAAAATCGACTTTAAAAATTGTGTCTTCAAAGGGAAAGAAATATGAGTTACTTTTAGGCAATAATAAATGATTGATCTACCATAGTCAGTTGGGACATCTAAAAAGATTCCATAAAAATGATTTCAACCTGAGGAAAAATTGAAGGGGAAATCTTCCTTGGAGCACATTTAATATAAGTTTCACCTGAGCAGGTATATGGGCCTGATCTATTATTCATGTGTAATCTGTGATATTTTATGCATGAGATTGGGGTATTTGATACTGAGAAAAGGGCTTGGTATCCAGGAAACCAAGTCTGCATCTCTAAATGGCGCCAAGAAAGAAAAGACCCCAGACCTCAGCATGTGGGGTGATGTAGCAGATGAGCATAGAGCAAGAGTCTGGGATACTTGGATTCCATACCTGACTCTACTACTTTATTAGCTGTTAACCTTGTGCAAAGTGCTTCTCTGAACTTCCTGTCACTTGGTGTAAAAGCACCTCATCTGCCCTATTCTTGGGTAAGATATGAAAGAGCTTTGGCAAGTTGAGCACACACTATGGATATAAAGTACGTGGACTTCACTGTGCTTAGGGTGGAAACAGTCAAGACGCAGACACTGCTGTGTTATGTGCCATTTTGCATCATTAGATGAGGTCTTCTTTATGATAAATAACAATAAATATTTATCAGATTCTTTGCTAAACTCTTCATATTCAGGGGCCTTTTAGGTGCACAGTATCATCTCTGTTTTTCCTATGAAGGCTAGAGACCAGAGAGGCCAGGTCACTTGCACAGTCACCCAACTTGTAACTGCAAAGGCCATGTTCTCACCTTACTCTGCAGATCTTTGATCTGAAGAGTACATTTGTATCAGCATCAGGACAAGCTTCCCTACGTGGGCCTTCCTGAGACCTGGGCATTCTGTAGGAGAATTGAGTCCTGTCTCACAATGCTCAGAGTTGGCATTCAAACCAAATGCTGGATTGGCTCAGATTAGATTAGAATGGGTAGTGCTGACATATAATATACTAACTAACATTTTCCGGCATCTGTTGTGTGCATTCTTTTTAGAGAAGGGGAAAACTGAAGCTCAGGGAGACTAAGAACTTGGTTTAAGGCCATACAGTGAGGATAGGCAAGATGAGGACCCCAATTTGACTCTAGAGCTCTTTCTGCCCCTCATTTTATATTTTATGGGCATGGATATATTTCTCAGTCCCCCAAACCCCTGTTTGAAAAAAACAAAAATAGTATACTTCTTATCATTCAGATTACTCTGATTCATTCTAAAGAAAACAAATGAAAAATTATCTTTCAGTTTCAGGGGTGTCCTAGGGCAGTTATAAAAATCCAAGCTATTCCAGCCCTGGGTGGGTGAGACCCAGCTTCCTATGATTCTGTGATCTTCCCGTTTCCATGATGAATTTGGCAAGCTGCTGACTGCTGGTAGATGTGTTGTATAATTTACTCTCCGGATCACATCTGGAAAATACATGTACAGGGTTGCATGCTGAGATTAAATTTGCACTGTGATGCTTTGCAAGGCGAGCTCCATATGCTTGTCACACAAAAGCTAATGAAACCAGTATGCTTTTTCCTGCTTCTCCTCTTAAGTTAGTCAAAATATGGGCACATGCCCTTTATTACATTTTATCTGCGAAACAAAACAAACGAAAACAACGAGTGTTGGGAGAGAGGCTGGTGAGGGACTGAGTGAATAGAGGAGGAAGGAAACAAGTTTATGAGGATCTCCCAGGAACATATCAAGGTACAGAAAGTAAACTGGAAGAATTACAACTACTCATAGCTGCCTTTCACCTTCTGTGTTTTTCCAGTGGAAGGACTGTTAATGTTCAGAAGAAAACGAACTTAAAACAACCCAAAAGATTTAGGCTTTGGATTTCATACTTTAGCATTGTCTAACAATTCATTCTCAAAATAGGTTTATAAGGTAGCTACATCCATTTTACACATATAGGAACTGAAGCTTACGGAGGTCGAGTGACCTACCCAAGTTTAGACACTTCATGGTCTTGAAGGCAGAATACAAACCCAGGATGCAGAACCCTTGCCCATTCCTCTATCGTCTGCCACCTAAACTGTGCTTCCCCAGAAGCCAGGAAGTCATGAATGAGGGAATGATGTGTGGAGAAATATATTATAATATGTGTTTATGTTCTTTACGTTTTTTCAGGCCAAAAAATGGTGGAAAATACTGTGTAGGGCGTAGAATGAAATTTAAGTCCTGCAACACGGAGCCATGTCTTAAGCAGAAGCGAGACTTCCGAGATGAACAGTGTGCTCACTTTGATGGGAAGCATTTTAACATCAACGGTCTGCTTCCCAGTGTGCGCTGGGTCCCCAAGTACAGTGGAAGTAAGTGCATCTGGGGCATGTGCCCGATGATGGTAGATGACATGGGGTCCAGTTACTAGCGTCATTTTATATCCTGTTTCTCTTCTCTAGTTTTGATGAAGGACCGGTGCAAGCTGTTCTGCAGAGTGGCGGGGAGCACGGCCTACTACCAGCTCCGAGACAGAGTGGTAGATGGAACTCCTTGTGGCCAGGACACAAACGATATCTGTGTTCAGGGCCTTTGCCGGGTAAGTCCCAGATGATGTTTTCTTCCCTGTGTTGTCCCGCTGCCAAATTTTGTTTTGTGGCCTTCTTGATATAATAGTAACCTCTAATATCTGTACACTATCTCCGGGGCAGTGGTTCTGAAATTGTAGTCCCTGGGCAAGTATCAGCATCAGTATCACCTTATTCTGGTGCACACTGTGCCAAAGTTTGGGAACCACTGCCCTAGAAATTTTTTTGACGTTTTCAGTCTCTGTGGAGGTCTGCACAAAACCTCCCCTTATAGATTGATTATGACAATTTATACACACACTCATTTACTATAACCCAAGTGCCTAAGCAAAGACTTCCTAACAGCAAGTTTTCTAGACTGAGTAGCTGTGCTCCAGAAAGATGTCATGAGGAAGAGCTGGCCTCCTCAGATTTCTCTTTGATATTTTAATTGCGATTGCTTCCACCTGAGACATGCCAGTTAATTAATTATTCTTGAAAGGGAAATTGAGAAAATTCTGGCAAAGGGGAAGCATCAGAGCAGTGATTTCTTGGGGGCTTGATACCATTTCACTGTTCTCACCAGTCAAAAATCATTCCTAACCCAGCCAAGCTCTAAGATGTTATATTTGTTCATTGCATGTGGTCCAAAGAAAAATTGGAGTTTCAAGTTAGTAGGATTTGATTGAAAGAGCCCCTGAGAGCTTCACCCACTTCCCGACTACAGGGAGGATTTCCTTGTCAGTCTATTCCATAGCAACACGTTGAATTTCTCCCCAAAGATTAGTTCAGGCCGAGGAACAAAATGGACAAGAATGTGGACTCTTCTGCTAGTCTTCCAGCCACTGCTGCTGTTCTTCTCAGAGCTTAATCTACACTGCTGCATCACATTAATATGTGAGGAAATTCAGGAGGCCACTTGATGGAGCCTAAGTCCTCAAACTGGCAGCCTGCGGACATGCTTTGGCCTGCCTTCATAGCCAGTATACAAACATAGGAGATTTCACATAAAATCAAATTTTCCAGCTTCTCTTGAGAAATTGAGAAATGTCAACACCAGGCTCCTATTCCCTCATGCCAGCAATATCCTGGAGTGGACAGCAGCTGCTCCCTCAAGATGGGACATGAGCTCTTTAATTCGATTCGGTCTTTACCACACCCCCCTTTTTTTCCTTCCTAAGTGATTTTTTTTTCATTTACCCTGCTTCTTCATAGACTAGTGTTTCTCAAACTTTGATCTGTAGATGAAACACCTGGGGACTCTGATAAAATGCCAACTCTGATCCAGTAGACCTGGGTGGGTCCTGAGATTCTGCATTCCTAACAGCTTCGAGGCTGCCGGTAGTTGCCGGTCCCAGGATCACATTTTAAATATTAAGGCTGTATACACTTTGAGTTCACAGCCCTTGGAAGTTGAAAGGAACTTCACTTGCTTGTTGTTTTGAAGGCACATCATCCAAAGAAATACATCACTTGCCATTATATAATCTCTATAATACTTACCATGTATTTCAAATGTTTTCTTTTTAAAAGCAAGCTGGATGCGATCATGTTTTAAACTCAAAAGCTCGGAGAGATAAATGTGGAGTCTGTGGTGGTGATAATTCTTCATGCAAAACAGTGGCAGGAACATTTAATACAGTACATTATGGTAAGAATCTGCTCCTAAGAACAATGAGAAGGAAAATGGTCAAAGTTTTAAAATTGTTAACCACATGTAATATGTAAAAGTATTGATGTCAAGCATGAAATCAGTCTTGTGATGGTAAATTATCCATCTAAATATAAGACACCTAATAGAATTATATGAGAATTATATTCCTTTGTTGCCTGCCTTTTATTCTATACTTAGAGAAAGTGAATCATTTGGTGGAATACTGAATTTCTATTTCATTCTTTTCAGGTTACAATACTGTGGTCCGAATTCCAGCTGGTGCTACCAATATCGATGTGCGGCAGCACAGTTTCTCAGGGAAATCAGAGGATGACAACTACTTAGGTGAGATGGGATGCCCCCTGCCACTTGCAGGAGTACTGGTTCCATGGAGCAGTTGGCAGATCCTACTTTCTTTCCCCTGCGGCTATGGAGGGAGAGCTTTCAGTTGTCATGGATTTTCATAAAAGAAGTTGATCTCAACATTCATTATTTTATTTCTACCTCATAATACACCCTCAGAGAATTGATTTAAGGGTTGTGTAGTTGCAGTCTTCAATATTAAGGAATTTACTCTCCATCTTACAAAATAGAAAGGCCCCAAGTCAGATTTTAAAAGTATTCACCTTCGAAGTTTAGTATAAAATCATTGCTCTCATTGAGTCGTTTAAAAAATCTGTCCTGTGGGGAACTGACTTGCAAATGTTTTATTAGTGGTATTACTTGACTTAATTTTTATGTTATCAGCTCTAACCAGTAGCAAATCAGTGGTAGAGTTATTCAGTATTTTATTATGCCTGTTCATTCCTAAAGGTTTCATAGTGGCATGTATTATTTCAAGTCATTACTAGAATGGCCACTTGGTTACTTTGCAGATTCTTCATTCTTCTTTCACCAAGCCAAGGTGCATGATTAATTCATATCTGTTCCTCATACTTAAACCACAACATACCGGTGACCCAGTCATTGGTATGTACTGTATTCACTGGTATGTACCATACTCACGGTTATTCATTATTCTGTAAACTGCCATAAGTGATTATGAAATGTGCCCAACTGCCATTTAAAAGAATGACGTGAGGGTAGAGTCATGACTTAATTCAACTGGTTACCTTGCACAGCTAGACTCCTCCCAACCATGGAGAGCAGCATGGCTTATACTCAGGTCTGGAAGAAATGAGGGTAGTCTTGCTGGACTGATCTATAAAAGAAATGAATGTACTTTTTCTCTTGTAATGTCAGGCAGGAATTCTATTTACCCATCTGAATGCAGCTATATAGAGGCACTTAACCCAAGCATTTGGACATATTGGGCCAGTAAATGAATATTTATTGAATCAAATTAGAGCCTATAACTTTATTTTGGAATGTCCTACATAGATAAATGGTGATCCTTTAGCCAAGCATGCTAATCACATATTATATGTATATATAATCCCTTCATAGCATTTTCTGCTTTGCATCACTGTTCATTCATTCACTCACTTATTTAATATGTGTCAGTCACTTTCCTAAGCATAGTGAACAAAACAGACCAAATAAATAAATAAATAAATAAATATCCCTGCCTTCTTGGAGCTTATGTTTTAGTGAGAGGAGGTGGACAGTAAGCAATAACTTAATAGATAAACAAACTCTGTACTATTAGAAGGTGATGAATGCTGTTAGAAATAAAAGTCGCACAAGGGAAATTGGGATACCAAGGGTGAGGTGGGGACAGCAGAGTTGAAATATTTGAATCATATAGATAGATATCAAGCTCTCTGGAGGAAGAGCATTCCAGGCAGAGGAAAAAACATTTGCAAAGTCCTTGAAGTAGGAGCATGTCTGCACTGTCATAAGAACAGAAGGAGACCAGTGTGGCTATTGCTGAGTGAGCATGGAGGACAGTCTTAGCTGAGGTTAAACAGGTAACAGGACTATGTCATAGAGGGCCATATAACTATTTTAAGGACTTTGACTTGGACTCTGAGAAATGTGGGGAACCACCAGAGGTTTTGAGGTGAAGAATGACATGATATAATTGCATATTTATTTGTTTTTGAGCCAGGGTCCCTGTCACTCAGGCTGGAGTGCCATAGCATGATCATGGCTCAAGGCAGCCTTGACCTCCTTGGTTCAGGCAGTCCTTCCCTTTAGCCTCCCGAATAACAGGGACTATAGACATGTGCCACCATGCCTGGCTATTTTTTAAATTTTTTTCTGTAGAGATGAGGTCTCACTATGTTGTCTAGACTTGTCTCGAACTCCTGGACTGAAGCAACCCTTCTGCCTTGGCCTCCCAAAGTGCTGGGATTACAGGTGTGAGCCACTGCGCCCAGCTTGCAGATGCTGGGACTCCAAGCCACCAGCATCTCTTGGATTACCACAATGACTTCCTAATCATTGTCACTGCTTTTTCCCTGTACCCTTTCCCCACCATCTCCTCTCAACATAACTACCATTGTTCTTTTAAAGGCCTTCAGGCACATGCCACCATACCCAGCTAATTTTTTGATTTATTTGCAGAGATGAAGTTTCGCTATGTTGTCTGAACTGGTCTTGAACTCCTGGGCACTAGCAATCCACCCGCCCTGGCCTCCAAAACTGCTGGGATTATAGGTGTGAGCTACCACACCCGGCCTTTAAAAGAACACTCTGGCTGTTATGTTGATAAGAGATGGTGGGGGAAGGGTGCAGGAGAGAAGCAGTGACACTGACTAGGGAGTCATTGTGGTAATCCAAGAGAGATACTTTTGGCTTGGAGCCTCAACATCTCTCAAATGTGAGCTGTGGAGGTGGCAGTATGTGGTCAGATTCTGGATATCTTTTTAAGTTGGAGCCATCATGATTTGTTGATGGATTGAATATGGTGTTGTGAGAAAAAGAGGGGAGTCTAAGGTGAGAGGGAGTCAAGAACTCCAAGATTATGACTTAAGCAATGTAAGGGATGGCATTGCCATCAACTGAGATGAGAAGACTTGTTACATGTTTATCCATATGACCACTAGTGCTTTAAGGTCAGGGCCATATTTTTACATGCTTGGCTCCTGATGTAAAGCCTACACATGATAGATATGAAGTAAATGATTGCTGAATTGTTGAACAGTCATTGCTTGGGCTGCCTTTACTGAGTACCTACCATGTGCTTAATGAAGGATGGAGTTACTTCAGAAATGTAGATTCATCCCTTCTTTCAAAGGCCAGAAAGTCTTACTTGGAATTAGTTACTCAATGGCCATGTTGGATTTTTGCCACTCTGAATATCAAATGAGTGGTGACTTTATAAGGCAATTAACGAAGTCCTTGGGGACCGTTTTCCAATTACTTTGGGGGAATCCTGCATTCTTGTTCCACCACTGCAAAATGGGTCAAGCATTTTTTCTTTGTATACTTGGTTATAAACTTGAGCATGTGACTGCTGTGCCCTTACTACTTCCTAATGAAATCAAGCAGCATTGCATGCAGCCTCTTTTTATCAATTAATTTACTGAGAGCTGAAAGCCACGTTGTGTTGCTCCTTTCTTCTCCTCAAAAGAGGGAGGATTCCCTTCCATTTTTCTCCTTCTTGGAAAAATAATCTCCCTCCAAGTAGTGGCCTCAATTCAGTTCAACTTAATCAGCCCACTTCAGGACCCTGAACTTGGAGAGGGCCTCCTGATAATCTTTTATTACTCACTGGAGGTTTCTTAATCTCCTTGTATAGAATGAAAACAAAATTAAAGAAGATTTGTCATCTGGGACAGGCAGCCAGTCATGACTCTTTAATGGAGTATTATGGGAGAGTCACCTGTTGGCATAAGAAAGTCTCTCTAGAAGCAAATGAAAAGTGTGCAAGCATAGATTGCAAGTCACAGCCCACTGAGTGTGAAAGTCAAGACCTCACAGCCTTTGAACCTCACAGTGGTTACTTAACAAGTTAGGAAGAATTTGATGTTGTCATCAAGTCTGGGGTGTGTAAATGTTTATTCTTGGCTTCAAGGAAGGTGCAGCAAATGCATGGAGAAGGTTGTACAGCCCACAGTGAGGGCTTGTGTTGAGTCCAGCCACAGCTGTTCTGTTGCTAAGTGATCTTCATCCTTATCCCTCATATTTTTTTAAACGTCAGTCAAGCCATTCTTTTCTGCATGTTTTGGTGAGGGAGCAATTTCCAGGAGAGAGGGCCTTTGTAGCAACCCAGCTCTGATGGGTGCAATGGAAGGGAAACCAACCCAGGAAATTAGCTCCCCTAATCGCATTAGTGGGAGGTTGAGCATTAGACTGTTGTTTTCAGGAAACTATTTGTTTCACAAGGTACCGAAGCAGAAAGCCTCTCTGTCAAAGGTCGTCTTTTCACAGGGACCCCTCCCTCCTGTTGAGTTAAAGCCAAGTTGTACCCAGGGCCACCATGTTTGTATCTCTTTAGAAAAAAAGTAGCCATTTCTGTGATATTGATTTATCTTTAGTACACTTAGGTGTTGATTAATTGTGGCAATAGGAAGACAGGAATCGATTCTTTGCAAGATAAAGAAGGAATTTTTTTTATCAAATGATTTTAAGGATGTCTGGGGCCAAACCATTTATCAGAGCAAAGCATAAGAGGAAGCTTACATCATTTGAGCTTCTGTCCCATTCCCCACTCACCATCCACTGGAATAAAGAACGTGCAGTGGAGGGTGAAATACTCTGAGTCAGCCTAAGCAGGTGAGGAAGCTTGGAGACATTGGAAAACACCCCCCAGATCAACCTAGAATATGACCATACTGGATTATCACTGAATTTGCAGAACTGGCATGTGCCATTTCACTTCCCTCTTTTTAGTGAGACATCAACTGGGTAGCTAGCATGCAACTTCACTTGAAAGAATTGGGTGATTTTGTTGACAGCACATCATCCCGTCACCATGTGAGTGACCCGCATTAGGGAGCAGTGCTCGAGGTGCCACGGAAACAATCTCGGCTCCAGTCAGTGACCCGTTGAAACGCCTTCTCTTGCATGGCTGGTGGGGCTCACACTGCAGGAGCTGCTGCCGAGACGAGGTTGTCAGAGGTCTACACTGACTGGGAAGCAGTCATTTGGCTGGAAGCACTCTATTCTCCTTGTCATGTGTGTCGGGTTCCATCAATCACTTATTCCTTCACCATCATTGATTGAGCACCTACTCTGGGATGGGGTCTTTCTTGGGCTTACAGAAGTGAATTTTTAAATGGTTGCTTTGCTCATGCAGTCTAGCAAAACTAACAATGTAAATTTTAAAATATCTGTAACCTAAGCATATTTAGTTTCTATTTGTGTACAAGAGAAAGAATGCTTAAATTCATTCACTCATGGAAAACTTCAGTGGTTAACAGCCTCTGGGGACAGATTTCCATGACTAGAAGCCACCTGGCCCTGGGATATTATTAATAATCTCTAGGCCATGCTTTTCTCATTCATAAATTAGCATCTATTATAGACCCTCCTTCTTAGAGATGTGATAAGAAGTCAATGCATAAGAAGGCATTATGATTTGCCAGGAAATAAAGCCAATATGATTCTTGTTTAATACATGTAACAGTCCTATAGGAAATCCATTCTGCAGAGGAAGAAACTGAGGCTTAGGGAGGTTAAGTAACTTACTCAAGTTTACACAAACAGAAATTGGGAAAAATTGGAATCCTTACTGGTTTGACTTCCAACACCACACCCTTAACCACTTCACTTTAATGCCTCTATGTAGAAAAATATGGCTGACCTGGGGATATATGAGACTGGAAAATTAGGTTTTTTGGTAGGAGTAAATGATGGGATTGGAAAGCTAGGTGAGGATAAGATGTGTAAAATTACAGGAAGGTTAGGCTAAGGAGTTTGAACAATATTCTTTAGGAAGTAGTGACTATCAAAGGATTTAAAGCCAAGAAGTTGAAGGACTTTTATCCTTGTAAAAGCAAACTCTGGCTTTTCCCTATCGCCATGTTCTTCCCACCCATTTAGAATGAAAGCATCTTATTCTTCCCTTGGAGCCAAATGGTGTTTACATGGGTGGGAATTCTGGTAAATGAAGTGCTGGGTTAGGAAAAAAATTCAATGTAGTTAATTCCTAATCCTGGAGTGAGCAGCCCTGCATCAGTAATGTCCAAATACATAAGCTCTGCGAGGTTCCCATGTCCAAGAAAATCAGGATCCTACTGCTACTGAACCACAAAGAATATTCAGAGCTTCATCTCAGCCCTCTTTAATTTCCACGCAAGGGCACAGTACCTACTTAGCATGTATTCTTGAAACTTCTTTTATGTACACTTTGTTTCTCACCTGGGTAGGAGAAGACAGTACACCACCTGTATCAATGAAATGACCTGTGTCAATGAAAGATGAGTTGGGATCTGGCAGATACCTAAGACAACTTGGTCACTCCTCATTTCACGACCAAGACAGAAATCACTAATATGGTGCAGACACGTGATGCTGCCTCTGAATCCTGTTCTGCTTGGTTTCTTGGGCAGCTAGTACCAATTGATTGACACTGATACTTGGAATGAAACTGTTTGCCATCCATGAGTTAAATTTCCTTCTTCTCTTTATTTACCCAAATCATAGCCTGTACATTTCAAGGCTTTCTTCACTGTTGAGATTTGTTAATTATAAACAAATTAAAGGGTCAAAGAACCTTTCTCTAGTGTTGTGTTCAGGGCCCAAATGTTGAATAGCTCTGATTTATTGAGTACCTGGTTTATGTCAAGCCCAACATTCAGGAGGACTCATTATTCAAGGAGCAGTAGTACTGGAGGGTGGGAGGGAACAGTACTTAAAATAATATCAAAATTTTATAATAAATGCTAGAGGGAGAAGATATGATTGAGATTTTGTCTTGAGAAATTAATTCAAAAGCATGAAAATAAATTTATCTTATAATCAACAAAATTATGTTTTCATTTTAAGAAAATTTAGTAAAGATTCAATAGGCTTAACTAATTCTAATATATAGACAGAGATTTTTGCAGGACTCAGCTTTCTAAGTGTTCAGTTTCATTAGTTCATATTTTCAGATCATACCAGTTTGGCTTCCATCTATAATCCTGTAACTATGGGTCTTATATAACAAACCCAGGGATATTAGGCTCCTTTTATTTTATTTTTTTCACAGGTACCATGAGAGAGTGGGTGTTTTTATCTCCATTGTAGAGATAAAGAAATGAAGACTGACAGAAGGAAATCGATTCTCAAATCTATAGCTGGCTAATGACAAACCTAGGATTTCAAGCCATGACTGTCTGGCTCAAAAGTCTATGTTCTTTGTGTTGTGAGTCTCAGCCTGTGCTGGTGTTGTTTCATATTTCAAACTACAAGTCACTGATGACAAATCCATGTTTTCTCTTTTCTCGCCTACAGCTTTATCAAGCAGTAAAGGTGAATTCTTGCTCAATGGAGATTTTGTTGTCACGATGTCCAAAAGGGAAATTCGTATTGGGAATGCTGTGATCGAGTACAGCGGATCTGACAATGTCGTGGAAAGAATTAACTCCACAGATCGCATTGAACAAGAACTCTTGCTTCAGGTGAGAACTGGACCTCGAGCCCACCACTCTTTTCTTCTACTTGGAGTCACCAGGCTCACACCCATCCTCTCCATTTTGTCCACATATTCCAGGTTTTGTCAGTGGGAAAGTTGTACAACCCCGACGTACGTTATTCTTTCAATATTCCAATTGAAGACAAACCTCAGCAGTTTTACTGGAACAGTCATGGACCCTGGCAAGGATGCAGCAAACCCTGCCAAGGTATCTGCTTTGAGTTGGAGTTTTGGGAATTTGAGGAGTTTTTAGGTTTTTGTTTGTTTGTTTGTTTTAACAAGAGCCAAATGCATGCAACTTATGAACCGTTCTATCTGCATACATTCTCCAGTCTTTTTTCTTGTATGTGTTGGTCATTTGTGGGCTGGCAAGTGAAATTTTTTAAAGAGTTTGGGAAATGTTAGGTTTCCTCATCCTAAGAGGTTTGTACATGTGCAAAACCAAGCAAAATCAGTTCTGCTACCTGAATTTTCCAGAGACATGGTTTTAGTACTCATATCATATTTATTTTGTTTTTTTTTGTCTAAACTAGGGGTCAGCAAAGTACAGCAAGTGGGCCAAATTCAGCCTGCCACCTACTTTTATAAATAAAGTTTTATTGGAACATAGCCACAGCAGTTTGTTTATGCATTATCTATGAGCGACTGCTTTTACTCTTAACGGCAGGGCTGAGTAGTACAACAGAGATCATGTGGCCTGAAAATATTTACTGTCTATCTCTTTAGAGAAAAGGTTTGCCACTCCCCAATTCCTAGTTTATGGAACAGATTACTTTCCCTGAATAATTTTTTTTCCTCTCTGCTTAGGGGAGCGGAAACGAAAACCTGTTTGCACCAGGGAATCTGATCAGCTTACTGTTTCTGATCAAAGATGTGATCGACTGCCCCAGCCAGGACCCATTACTGAACCCTGCGGCACAGACTGTGACCTGAGGTGGGCCAATGTTTCCCCCAGGTCTTTACTCCTGAGTTGTGAGGATCTTGTGGGAGGTCTCTACATGTGAGAAGTGGATGGAGGGGATGGGCTGGACTTTAGTTCCCTCTTCTTGTGTTTCATTGAAACAAGCTTTCCCATCCTTCTGGAACTGATTATCCAAGACATATTATGCCTGCAGTTTTCTTGTTCATCTAAGAATTAAAAATAGCTAATAGAATATGGTACTTGCCAAAAAACATTCTTATTTGATCCTCACCACTTGCTGGGTAGGTATTCGCGTTATGATTGAGCTAGATCTTATACAAAAATTTGGTTTGGAAGTCAAAGAAAAGGGGAGAACCTCATTCCTCAAAGTACCCAAAATGCTCCATATCCACCTAGAATGTATACCACCCAGTAGAAGAACTGTTATGCACATGACAGTTGCAAAGCGCTAAGGTGGAGTCATGGAAGGAAAAAGAACATCTATATACAGATATATGAGATATTCAGACAATTCTGTATTTAAGAAAAATCTGAAATCTGAGGCAGGAAATATTGGGTGGATGGAGAATTTTAAAACTTTCTCATTTGCCTGCAAGGTTGAATGTGTCATGTTTAAATATTAGTTAGGCAGGAGCTTGTGTTGGATAGTGTCCATGATGGTTAAATGCAGGTAAGGTGAGTTACTGCTTTATCCTCCTTTTAAGAAGATAAATTCTCTGTGGAGTGTGGTATGGGGATGTTTTAAGTTCTCACCATTCATAACTAGCAAAGTGAATATATAAGCATTTTGGAGTTTCCACATTGCCTATCAAATGGTATTGACTGCCTGTGGTGCTTTAGTGCAGATTATAAGGCCCTCTTGAGGCCCAGAGAAGACAGAGGAGTGTCGTGATCAATTAGTAATGTCTGTCATGGGAGGAGGAAGGGCAGTTGTGGCATGAGTGCTACATCTTTGCCAGTCCTGAACAAAGATTCTGACTTCAAAACCCAGGATCTCACCATCCTCTATTCAGTTTCACTGACTTATTTGCTTATTGTCCTAGCCAAATTGGCTTGCCAAAATGTAAAAACCAACAAGAGGCTAGGTGTGGGCTTATGCCTGTAACCCTAGCACATGCAGGCAAGAAGATCACTTGAGGCCTGAAGTTCAAGAACAGCCTGGGCAACGTAGTGAGACCCTGTCTCTATTTAAAAAAATTTTTTTATTTAATTAGCCAGGCAATGTGGCACATACTTGTAGTCTCAGCTACTCAGGCGGCTGAGGTGAGAGGATTGCTTGAGTTCAGGAGTTCATGGCTGCAGTGAGCCAAGATCGCAGCACTGCACTCTAGCCTGGGCAACAGAACAAGACCCTGCCTCTAAGCAAAACAAAACAAAACAAAACAAAACAAATAAAAACAAGATATTAAAAGGCAGACATTTATTCTAGGTAGTATTCTTATTATAGATAAGTGTCCATATAAACCCATTGTTTCAACCAATTGAATTGAATTAGTTAAAGCAGAGTTAAAATTATTTTTTAAAAATTAATTAGTTAACTAACTGCTGAACTGAATCAGTCACTAAGGTTTGGGAGAAAATATTGAATTGGTGGATAGATTTTTTGAGATACAACCTTAATAATTTGAGAATGGTGACAATTTTAGACTAGTTTTATATCAAAATATTGTCATATTCCCTAGCACTCTGAAAGTAATGATAAGAGCATCAACCATCTACTAAGAACTGCTTTTTAACAGTTACATATTATCCTATTAATACTCTTTTATTAATAGAATTATTCCTTTATTAATGTTCTTTTAATAATAGGACAGTTTTAATGTTATCCTATTATCTTATATATTATCTTTGTTATCTTGTTAACTAATATCCTATTAATACCTCAAATAACACTATGACATAGGTATTGTTATCACCATTTTACAAATGAAGGAAAACAGCCTGAGAGAAGTTAAGAAATTGCCCAAGGTTACACAACTAGTTATAGAGTAGCAGAGCTCTATTTATTTATGTTTTTTTTTTTAATTTAAAAACTTTTTAAAGTTTTAAAGTTGGCATCTCGTGCTGTCACCCAGGCTGGAGTTCACTGGTGCAATCATTGCTCACTGCAGCCTCAAATTCCTGGGCTCAAGAGATCCTCCCACCTCAGCTTCCCGAGTAGCTGGGCTTACAGGGGCATGCCACGACAGCCTGCTAATTTTTAAAAAAAAATTTTCTAGAGACAGGATCTCTCTATGTTGCCTCCAACTGCTGGCCTTATATAATCCTCCCACCCAACTTTCCAAAGTGCTGGGATTACAAACAAGATCCACCCTGCACAGCTGGCAGAGCTCCAAATATGGTCCATGTGCCCCTACAGCCTGTGTGCCCAAACTCTAGGAGAAAGCTGTTTTCATTCTTAATTCAATCATGATGGAGTGAAACTCATGGATCCCATTCTATATAATTCGTCCTCCTTTGTGACAATATATAATTCCCATGAATTTTCTGCCTGTTCCCTTCCATACTTGCATCCCCTTACCTGTCATTTCTCCACTGGCTAAATCAGACAGGAGCTAGCTGAGTCTCACATGATAAATACAGATACTGTGGAACTCCTGCCTGCAGCACTAAGCATACTCCTGTGATCACAAAGAAGTCAAGTTTGTACAAAGCATTTTGAATAATAGAATGTAAACCATAAAAAATAAGATGAATATTTCTTTAAGAACCTTATTTAAAATTTACCCATGGAGCACCATGGTTTGAGAGTGGAGATTATGTTTGTGCTGTTACTTCAAAAAAAAAAATTGAGCAGATTCCAAGATGAACCACAGTTTAGTTTGTGATGATCTGTCTTATATGATGTTCTCCAAAGTTTCTTCTGCACTGGAAACCTTTAGACATAAAATTCAAACAGAGTTTACAAGGGGAATGCTTTAAAAGGTAGCCTGGATTTTAAAAAATGTGGTACATATACACGATGGAATACTACGCAGCCATAAAAAAGAGCAAAATCATGAATTTCGCGGCAACCTGGATAGAACTAGAATCCATAATACTGAGTGACCTCTCACAGAAGCAAAGATCTGAGTATCATGTGTTCTCACTTACATAGTGAACCTTGAACATCTAGTGTAATACTATAAGAAAATGACTGACAGTGGTGGGAAACTATGGGGAGGGGAGGGGAAGGGAGATGGGATTAACTGTACTCAATATCTGTCTGGGGATGGAGAGACACCTCTTATCAACAAGGGTACCTGAACGAAACATATTTGTATACCTAACCCTTAACTGTACCCCACAATATCATAATAAAAAATACTGATTATTAAAAATAATAATAATAAAATAAAAGGTAGCCTTGAAGCCATAAGACTTTTACGTAGGATAATGCAAAACATCTCAAATGGGTTTCTCCTCACCAGCTTATGTGGAGTTACATGAGATTTAAAACTTAGAGAATTAAACACCAAGGATGATAATAATAATCATCAATCATAACAGTAATAGCTACTTTTTGTGAATGCCTGCCAGGTGTGCTAAATACTACAAGTGCCTTGCCTCACTTAATTCCCTGAATAGCTCCATAAAATGGATTCTATTATCCCCCATTTCACAGACAAGGAAACAGAGGCTCAGTAAGTTTAAATGACTCACTTATCAGTTAATAAGCGACATTCACATTCAGGAGCTTCTGATTCCATAGCACATCCTCTGATTTTTAATAATAATTTCACAATACGTAGGTTAAGTCGGACCTTAAAGTCTTTTCATTTCATATAGTAGGTATGCCAGATGGTATTATAAATTCACATTGAGGGAAAGTCACTATTTTTTTAGCACTTAACTTTTTTTTCCCCACCGACTCTACTGAGACCAAACAAGGACAACAGCCCGGATCACAGGCTTAGGTAATAATGATAGCACCTCTGACTAATTAAAGAAAAAAAGGTGAAGGGGTTGTGGCCATGTCTTTTGGTAGAAATGAAGATCATAGGGGAAGGAATTAAAAAATGAAAGCAACAAAAAAACAGGAGTTTAGGATTAATTTACAAAAGCCTCATAGCTAGATAGGCGCGTACTAACGCTTAAAATTAAATGGAAGATCATGTTTATTTGTCAAAATTCAAAATCATCTCTCACTAGCTTTTAAAGATTGTTGGAAAAATAAAATTGTTCACTGAAAATATACAAGAAGACACAAACCAAGCCTAAAGAAGGTGTTCTGTCCTCTCTATCAACTTGACAGTTAATATAATCATGATTTATATGAATTATTGCTGAGTAGCTATGTCCAAAATGGAAAGACTGAAGATAGGATTGTTACTGATTGGTCAAACACTAACATGGTTTTTCCCAAAGCATGTTTGTGGATCACTAGTTCCACGAGGTAACTCATGGCAAACCAGTAAGTCTGAGAAACCTTACCAACTATCTCCTTTCTTATGTGGAGATTGATTCATAATGCTGATCAACACTTTGAAGACCCTGAGCTCTGCAATATAGAAAGCTATTTAATTCAGTAGTTCTCAGAATAACTGTAACTCCCCTCACACATAAACATAGGCACACCTTCTTTTCCTTAACTTCCACTTATTAACAAACACTTTGGAATATGCTTTTCTGAAATATAGTAATAAAATACGATTGTATTGTATTTCCCAAGAAATGAACTAAATTAATGCAAACACTCAAGTTGAGCCCACCACCCAGGGAGAGACTATGAAGCAGAGGGTAGCACTTTGAGAACTTTTCTAAGGCAGTGCTGTGCCCTTTCCACAGACTCTTCAAGGTTCTATGCTCAGGTTCTGGAAACTGTGAATGTCAGGGAGACTCTGTTTTGCCATCCCAGGCTGCTGATATGTTTTCTTATGGGAGCAGGACACCTGATTCCCTTATACAGGATGGAAAATAACCTTTCCACAAGGAAATGATGACAAAGGCAGAGAAAGTAGCCAAGAATCAAAGAGCAGATGAAAGTTCCAGATGCCTCTGTTGAGTTGGGCCACATTTTTGCCTTACTTCCTGAAGGAAGTGAGAGTTGGCCCCATTAGACTGTGACAGGATGAGATAAAGCATTGTTTTATAATCCCTCATTGAACATGTTCTGGGTTAGAACAAAATCCCCCAAATGCTGTGTTACTCTATCCAAAAATTTTTATAACCCACTTTGCTTGCCCAGTGGTCAACTCTTACCTACTTTTGGGCATTAGTGAGAAATTCCCCTGGACAGGTATGAAGGGAAGAAATCTTAGGACATTTGTAATCAGCAAACCACCTGATTTCTGAGCAGTAGAGAATTAACAGTCAAGAGTTAAATGAGGATTATTTTTTAAAATTACCCTTTTTGGATTTCTAAATCGAATCATTAAAATGTATTTTAAACTCATTTATTTAGACTATTGTATTCAGTTTATGCATTTTTAAATTTAATTTTTTAAAAATGTAAGTACTGTTGACCATGTTCTTGGGGCATTAAAAGAACCAGACCATTTATCAGCACATAACAAGCACCTACTGTGTCCCCTCAAAAATCTCATTATAGGTACCAGGGATGCAGAGGTGATAAAGCTTTATAGATTCAAATCTAATTTTAAAAGTGTATAATTGGGTTGTATGGAATATGATCCACGTAGTCAAGGAATTTAAGAGTCTTTATTCACAAATAATGTTCACAGGGTTTAGTACACTTGAAATTCATGGTTACAGTCCAAATTATTTATTCCTTTTTTAATTCACAGAATGTTCATTGAGCACTTTTAGCACAGGCCCACATAAAGGAGAGCTCCTAGGGCAAGTTTCCAGCAGTGGTTCTCTGTTAGGAGAAGCCAAATGAAATGCTGGGTTACATGAACCTTTTAAATATAAAATTGCTTTGTGTGCTCTGTTGAATTCCACTTTTTAAAAAATTTGGTTACTTGAATTTCAGATTCACTGTATCAGGGGAGAGTCTTCACAAAGATAAGATCTCTGGCTGTCATTCTATGACTTCCGTGTACATTGGCAGCCATGAAAAATACATGGTTTAAAACTGAATTTTAGTAACTGCCTGTGGCTTTGAGCTTCATGGTATATGAGTTAAGGAAGACTAGAACTCAACTCTGCTACCACAGTAATATAGATAAGGCATATATATTTAACAGAAATGTTGGTTTTGCCCCATTATTTATGCTTAGGTGGCATATTGCCAGCAGGAGTGAATGCAGTGCCCAGTGTGGTTTGGGTTACCAGACATTAGACATCTACTGTGCCAAATATAGCAGGCTGGATGGGAAGACCGATAAGATTGATGACAGTTTCTGCAGCAATGAGCCCAAACCAAGCAACCGGGAAAAATGCTCAGGAGAATGTAACACAGGTGGCTGGCGCTATTCTGCTTGGACCGAAGTAAGTTGGCTCTCACTCAGAGTTTTCGTGGATGCTCTCTGATTAGTTGATGGTGGCTCCTTGAAGGTTTGCACTGAAATGCCCCATTTAGGCTGTATGGAAGAGAGAGTCGTAGATTGATTTGTAATACCTGCCCCCATTCAAGCTCTGCAGAAAAGAGTACCATGATTGATTTGTAATGTCTGACATGAGCATGACCTGTGGAAAATTGGGAGTGGTAGAACAACTCAACCAAACCCTTTTCATACTCCACAGGCCATTTCCACTATTATTTTTGTGTGCCAGTGAGCTAATATTGACTTCAATATAAACCTGGAAATTAATTGATAACATGAAAAGATCTCCCCCAAAATATCAGCTTAAGAGAGCAAGGGTTGTTTGTTGGTTTCTTAAACTGGAAGATACAGCATAACCTGGATATTGAGCGTACTTTATGAGAAACTCAGCTACAGTTCTATTTAATTGCTTCTCCTTACAGTGTTCTAAAAGCTGTGATGGTGGGACCCAGAGGCGTAGGGCTATTTGTGTCAACACCCGAAATGATGTACTGGATGATAGCAAATGCACACATCAGGAGAAAGTCACCATTCAGAGGTGCAATGAGTTCCTTTGTCCACAGTGGAAATCTGGAGACTGGTCAGAGGTAAGATGGGAGGGCTGTTATTTCCCCTAGATCACCTCTGATCCCCTAATTCTGAGGCTCCCCTAGTCTATTTAAGGGTAAACCTGCCACACCTTTCTCCCACCTCCCCTGGAGGAAACAGCCAGTTCTCACCTGCACCATGACTGTAATACTGGATATGATTAGTTTTCCAGTAACCTCAGATGCACTGTGAGACCAGTGACCTCAGAAGCTGAAGTTTCCGTCTCTCACCTCCTCTCCTCTTTGAGCCCTAACTAGGCTACTGAAAGGAAATCAGGGCTTTATTAATCATAAAGCTATATACTAGCTTAGATCTGAAGGCAACATGAGGTTTCCTACTTCCTTGGCTTTGAAATAAGAGAATTAGACCCCACGGAGTGACCTATCTGACTTGCCCATCCATTTGATAGAGAAAAACTTGGAAGAAAGAAAAAAAAACGAACCAGGCTAAGTATTCCGGATTGATTCCTTCCTCGTCCCTTATTTTATGAAGCACAGACAAACTTTCCATTGCCTAGCACAGGTGGTCCCAGGACAGCTAAAGAAGGTAGAGCCTCTTTCTTGCTCTTACAGTACAGTTTTAGCACTCACTATTAACACAGCCCAGTGTTATCATAGCCCAGGGGGAGTCTCACAAACAGGTGACTCGTTCCACCTGCCTCGAGGGAAAGAAAGTGGAAGAACACAAGTTTCCTTATTTATGGAACAAATCAGAAATGTAGGGAAAGAAAAAATGTTTCCCTACTATGACTACTGCATCCATGCCTTTATGTCATCCATATAAGTGCAATATCAACTGTTTACTTTCACCATCAGATAAAACATGAATCTGAAAAGGATTACAATTAACAATGTATGTGATAGCAGTGTCTGATTCCTGGACAAATGAACAACACACCAAGTGCTTTAGACCTGGATTAACTGGCTCCAGTATTTGGTTTAAAAAAATACAAGAAGGCAGAGGGTTTAAATTTTACTTAGCTAGCTAATACTAGTTAAAGTATCATTTCAAATTAAATAGCAAACCTTTGCAACAATACTTGATATAATGGAGGCAAGGGAGATGACTAAATTAAGTATAATTCAAAATTTCTTAGGTAAAGGACTGGAATGAAAATAGCAAAAAAATAGTGGTTATGCTTGGATAGCAAGATTTTCTGTTTGAAGTTTTTCTGTATTTTTCAAAATTTCACAATGAGCATGAATAATGATGATTTTATTGAACATTTATTGAATGAACGTTATGCTAAGCTTTTACTTGGATTTTTTTCATTAGATCTCCACAAGTCTTTGCAGTAGGTACTATTGTTGGCCCCATTTTACGTATGAGAAAATTGAGGTAAAGAGAAACAATGTGACTTCGGGGTATAGTGATTGAGACCCAGGTTGATCTGACTCATAGTTCCCAACACTTAACAGGAGTTAAATGTTCATAAAAATCATAAAAGTTGTTTTTTAATATTTTAGAAGATCATGCTGTGTTGTTTATTCTGTGCTTGAAACTGGTCCAGAGCCTGTAAATGAATGAATGAATGAACGATGAGACTTCGTGTATTTGCACATTGCTATGGGAAAGAGGAATTGCTGTGGGAAAAAGGACACACCTGTTCCTGCTAATCAATAAATAACTCCCAGAAACCACAGCATATTGATCAGAAATGGCCCTGACGGCTCTACTTTTTATTCCAGTGCTTGGTCACCTGCGGAAAAGGGCATAAGCACCGCCAGGTCTGGTGTCAGTTTGGCGAAGATCGATTAAACGATAGAATGTGTGACCCTGAAACCAAGCCAGCCTCCATGCAGACTTGTCAGCAGCCGGAATGTGCATCGTGGCAGGCGGGTCCCTGGGGACAGGTATTTTGAACGATAAGATTCTTAACTACATTCTTTCCTTCTTATCTGTAGAGGAGCATTCCAGCAGTGGGGACTGAACCGCTGTGCTGGGTGGCATGCACTCTACCTCCGTGGCGCCAGGTCAAGCACGCGTAACTACAACCATTTTGCCCCACTTCCAAGGGTTGCCGCTTGCCCTCCTGGAGCTGATTACTCTATTCACAGACCCACATGCATGTCTTCGCCCTTTAACTTGAGCACACGAGCATTCGAACAAATTCACAACAGATTTCATGTCTGGCTGATGTTATCTTCTAGTGTGCCTCTGTGGGTCTGTTACAGAATGTGATCCAGCGCCAGAGTGTTTGGCAGGAGGGACTGGAGTGAAATTTGGAAGGGATGTTTTGGCTCCCAAAGTCACAGTTCTAAAGCTCACCTCTCATAAATAAGTCAGACTCTTCAAACATAATTAATTAGATCAAAGGTTGCAGAATCCCCACACTTGGAAAGAATCTCTCCCAAGTCCTTTAGTCTGTAGGTACCACAGTCTTAACTTTTAAAGGAGAAAGTGAAAGTCTCCCTGGGGCTTGCATTTGAGAAGCCACTACGCCCAGAATTAAGCCCTTCCTAATATAGAAGCAAGAGTGCTCTGGTACTGTTTAAGTAGCACTCCAAGTTCCCATTAGAAGTATAGCAGCTGTCTGCTGTCACTTACATAATCTCTTAAAGAATGACCCTCCTTCACTTTGACCAGCCATGGCCACTTCGGTCCTTTAGCCTTTGTCTTCATTTCCAGTATGCATGTAATAAATGGGAACAGCTTTATGACTGCACCCTTACAATTTCTATCATTAACATTGGCACTCTTCTGGAAGTTCCTCATTTCTTAGCACTTCCAGTCCAAAGAACTAATCACGTCTGAGTAAACAAGGAGCATGCACTTATACTTCTAACCTCACCTCCTTCCTGTCTACACCTGCATAACTTTTAGGGAATAATAAAAGGAGACGAAAACAGCTCACTGTGTTCAAATTCACTGTTGAATTTGAATATAGCATCTATTAGAACTGACAAGCCTATTTTTTTTTCAATCCATGTCTATACCAGGCCATTTCTAGTCCATCTTATATCCAGAAATTTGTTCATTCTTTGACTGAGTGTGCAATTCAGAACAGTTTTTTTTTTTTTTTCATGTTAAGAGTCATCCATACTTAGAAGAGAAATTTTGCAAAATGTAACTTAGAAAAAAGTTACACACTCCTAACTCTCCACTGCAAGGATTACTAGTGTTAACATGTTTTGATTTTCTTGTAATTTTTTTTTAAGCTAGTGTTGGGATTGTACTCTGCCTATTGTTTTTTTGTTGTTGTTGTTTTTTGTTTTTTTTCAGTGAAGTGAAACTCACATATGTAGAATTTGCCATTTTAAAGTGAATAGTCCCCGCGCCTTTGGGAGGCTGAGGTGAGTGGATTGCCTGAGCCTGCGGGTTCGAGACCCGCCTAGGCAACTTGGCAAGACCTCATCTCTACGATAAATCAAAAAATCAGCCGGGCGTGGTAGTGCGCGCCTGTAGTTCCAGCTACTTGGAAGACTGAGGTGGAAGGATCACCGGAGCCCAGCAGGTTGAGGCTGCGGTGGCTGGGAGCGGCCACTGCACTCCAGTCTGGGTGACAGAGTGAGACTCCAACTCAAAAAATTAAATTAAATTAAATTAAAACATAAAGTGAATAGACCGGCCGGTGCCGTGGCCCAAGCCTGTAATCCCAGCACTTTGGGAGGCTGAGGTGAGGGGATTGCCTGAGCCCATGGGTTCGAGAACAGCCTGGGCAGCTTGGTGAGATCTCATCTCTACAATAAATCAAAAAACTAGCTGGGTGTAGTAGCGCGTGCCTGTAGTTCCAGCTACTTGGAAGGCTAAGGCAGAAGGATCTCCTGAGCCCAGCAGGTCAAAGCTGGGGTGGTTGTGAGTGTGCCACTGTACTCCATCATGGGCAATGGAGTGAGACTCCAACTCAAAAAAAAAAGTGAACAAACCAGTGACATTTAGTATATTGATCATGTTTTACAGCCACTACCTCTATCTAGTTCTAAAAAACATCTTTATCACCCACAAAAAAACCTCAAGTACACTCTCCATTTCTTTTTGCCCTAGCTCCTGGCGTTCTGTCTCTATGGATCTACCTAGTCTGGACATTTTTTTAGAAATGGAATCATACAATGTGTGGCCTTTTGTGCCTGGCTTCTTTCACATACCATATATTTTCAAGATTTATTTATATTGTGGCATGTATCAGTACTTCGTTCCTCTGTATGGCTGAATAATATTTTATTGTATAAATATACAAAAATTTGTTTACTCGTTTTTCCCTCAATGGACATTTGTTTTCTTCCACCTTTTTGGCTATTGGGAAGAGTACCTTTATGAAGAGTTATGTACACACACTTATTTTAGTACCTGATTTCACTTCTTTTGGATATATACCTGGGAGTAGAATTGTTGGATCATGTCATAATTCTGTTTGGCTTTTTAACTGCCAAATAGTTTTCCACAGCAGCCACATCATTGTCCATTCTTACCACAACATACAAAGGTTCCAATGTCTCCACATCCTCACCAGCAATTGTTATTTTCCATTTTTTTAAATGATAGCTTTCCTAGTGGGTGTAAAGTGGTATCTCACTAGGTTTTGATTTGTATTTTTCAGTAATAAAAAATATTGAGCACCTTTTCATGTATTTGTTGGTCGTTTCTATATCTTCTTTGGAGAAATGTCTATTCAAGTCTTTTACCTGTTTTTTAAAAGTGTAATTGTAGTAAAATGTACTTAACATAAAATTTACCATCCCAATTATTTTTAAATGTATAGTTCAATAATGTTTCTTTTCCTATTTTTTAATTCGTTTGTTTTTGTTGTTGTTGAATTTTAGTTCTTTATATATTGTGGAGATCAATTTCTTATTAGACATATGATTTGTAAATGTTTTCTACCATCCCATGTGTTACATTTTTTTTTTTTTTGAGTTGGAGTCTCACTCTGTCCCCCAGACTGGAGTGCAATGGCCGCTCCCAGCCACCACAGCCTCAACCTGCTGGGCTCCGGCGATCCTTCCGCCTCAGCCTTCCAAGTAGCTGGAATTACAGGCGCGCGCTAACACGCCCGGCTGGTTTTTGATTTATTGTAGAGATGAGGTCTCGCCAAGTTGCCCAGGCGGGTCTCGAACTCGCGGGCTCAGGCAATCCACTCACCTCAGCTTCCCAAAGCTCGGGATTACAGGCTGAGCCACCGAGCCCAGCTGTGTTACATTTTTATTCTGCTGATAGTGCCCTTTGATGCACAAGAGTTTTAAAATTTTTCTTTTTTTATTTTCTTACCTTTGCTTATGATGTCATATTGAAGAAATAATTGCCAACTCCAATGTCATGAAGCTTTTCTGTTATTTTTTTAAAGTTTTATAGTTTTAGATTCTATATTTAGGTCACTGATCCACTTTGGGTTAATTTTTGTATATAGTGTGAATTCAGATTCCAACTTCATGTTTTTGCATGCAGATATCCAGTTGTCCCAGCACCACTTATTGAGGAGACTATTCTTTCTTCATGGCGTGGTCTTGGCACCCTTGTAGAAAGTCATTTGGCCATAGATGTATGGGTTTATTTCTGGATCCTGAATTCTATTTAATCAGTCCATCCATTTGTCCTTATGCCAGAACCACACTATTTTGATTACTGTAGTAAGTTTTGTAATTGAGACATGTGAGTTTTTCTTTTTCGATATTGTTTTGGTTACATGGAGTCTCTTGTCATTCTATATGAATTTGAGGACCAGCTTTTCCACTTCTGTGAAAAGGTCATTAGGATTTTTAATGGAATTTCATTGAATCTGTGAATCAATTTGGACAAGATTGCATTTTAGCAATACTAAATCCTCTAACCTAGACACATGTAATGTCTTTCCATTTATTTAGGTCTTCTTAAATTTCATGAGTAATGTTTTATAATTTTTAGTATAGGAGTCTTTCATCTCCTTATTTAAACTCATTCCTAGGAATTTTATTCTTTTGTATGTTATTATAACTGAAATTTTTAAAAAATTTATTTTTGGGGATTATTCATTGCTGGTATATAGAAACACAACAGGTTTTTATGTTTATTTTGTACTCTTTAGCTTTGCTAAATTTGTTTATTAACTCTAGTAATCTTTTTAATGGATTCTTGAAGACCTATGTGTAGTGTGATGACATCTGCAAAAGAAATCATTTTACTGCTTTCTTTCTAATTTGCATGTCTTTTATTTGTTTTCCCTGCCTAACTTCTCGGGCTAGAACTTTCAGTACAATGCTGGATAGCAGTGGTGAAAGTGGGTGTCCTTGTCATGTTTATGATCTTGGGGGGAAAGTTTTAAGTCTTTTACCATTGAGTATGATGTTAGCTGTGTGTTTTTCCACAAGTGCTCTTTATTATATTGAAGAAGTCTCCTTTTATTGCTAGCTTTCTGAATGTTTTCATCATGAAAAGTTGCTGAATTTTGTCAAATGCTTTTTCTTCATCAATTGAGATGATCATGCATTTTTTCCTTTGTTTTATTAATATGGTGTCTTGCATTGATTGATTTTCTTATGTTGGACCACTCTTAACGTTCCTGGACTAAATCCCACTCAGCCTTGATGTCTAGTCTCTTCAATATGCTATTGACTTCAAGTTGCCAGTATTTTGAGGATTTTTGTATCTATCTTTATAAACACTCTTGGTCTGTAGTGTGTGTGTGTGTGTGTGTGTGTGTGTGTGTGTGTGTCTCTAGTGTCTTTGGTTTTGGTATCAGGGTAATGCTGGCCTCACAGAATGAATTAGAAAGTGCTCTTCTACTCTTCAGTTTTTCTGGAAACATTTGAGAAGGATTGGTATTAATATTTATTTAAATGTTTGGTAAAAGTCACCAGTGAACTAGTCCTGTATTTTACTTTGTTGGGAGGCCTTTGATTACTGATACAGTGTCATCGAATAGGTCTGTTCAGATTTTTTATTTCTTCTTGAGTCAGTTTTTGTAATTTGTATGTTTCAAGGAAATTTGTGTGTGTTTGATAGTTTGCATGTTTCATATAGATTATCTAATATATTAGCATATTCATAGTACTCTTACAATCTTTTGTTATTGCTGTAGGGTCAGTAGTGGTAGCTCATCTTTTCTTTCTGGTTTTAGTAATTGGAGTTTGTTGATTTTCCTCTATTGTTTTTCTGTTCTTTATTTTATTTATCTCCACTCAAATCTTTATTGTTTCTTTATTTTTCCTGGTTTGGGGTTTAGTTTGCTCTTCTTTGTCTAGCTCCTTATATTGTAAGGTTAGGTTATTGATTTCAGGTCTTTTTAAATTTTTCTTCTTTATTGATATAGTTTTTGCACCTATCTATTTCCTTGTGAGCACTACTTTCATTGCATCTCATACATTTTCTTATGTTCCATTTTCATCTATTTTCAAGTTTTTTCTAATATCCTTTGTGATTTCTTCTTTGACCTATTGGTTGTTTAAGAGTATATTTTTCAATTTTCACATATTTGTGAATTTTCTAGTTTTCCTTCTCCTATTGATTCGTTGCCTTACTCCATTGTGGTCCAAGAAGATATGTTGTGGAATTTCAAATTTTTTAAATATATTTAGGCTTGTTTTATTAGAAAAAAATTGTTGTGAATTTGACAGGAATGTGTAATGTGGTAGATTGGTCATCAAAAATGCCATGACTCTTTCTGACCAAAACTTGGCAGCTTCTTTCTTTATTAAACACTCACTACACTTGCTGTAAGGTTTTGATTCAATTCCAGAGTACC
Source organism: Tarsius wallacei (assembly GCA_963574415.1). Classification (NCBI taxonomy): domain Eukaryota; kingdom Metazoa; phylum Chordata; class Mammalia; order Primates; family Tarsiidae; genus Tarsius; species Tarsius wallacei. The sequence goes on from CAUYQG010274355.1 coordinate 29,098, forward strand.
AAAAAAGTTGATTCCAGCATTTGCCAGTTTATAGGTTGCTTCAGTGGAGGGACCAATTCTTGGAGCTCCCTACTCTGCCATTTCTGTGACATCACTCCCTCTGCTTACTATTTTTAGACTGTTTTTTATAATCTAACAATTTACCTTTTAGTGGCTATGTTGTTTCCTTTGCTACCTGTATTCTGTGTTATATTGAACTTCTGGTTGTTGCAAACTTTGGTGGTAGCCACTATTTTGTTGTCTTTTATAAATAATATTGCAAAGATATTCTGCATGAAAGTATTGGTACAAACTTGTTATTTCCTCAGGATAATTATCTGAAAGTCAAAGTTACAGAGCTTTATTAAGTACCTATTTTAACCACAGCACCCTGCTATGAATAGTGTGAAAGATGTAAAAATGATGAAGATACACTCTTCATCCAGGAGTTCACAGTTAAGGAGTTGAACCCTTTCCAATGTAGTTCCAATGAGAAGCAGGAATAATTCTTAGTGTCATCATGATAATGAAACAGTATAATTTGTATAGGTCAGGATTGCCCATTTTGACTTAACTTCGTTGGGTGCCAGCTCTCTTGCCCACTATGACGGAAATACTTTTCTCCTGCAGAATGTTATGGAAAAAGTAAGGGAATGAGAAGACTTGCTAAATTGTATATACTTTTTGTCTTATTTCCCTCCTCCAGTGCAGTGTCACTTGTGGACAAGGATACCAGCTAAGAGCAGTGAAATGCATCATTGGGACTTATATGTCAGTGGTAGATGACAATGACTGTAATGCAGCAACTAGACCAACTGATACCCAGGTGAGTCTCCTTAGTCCAACTCAATTATTGACTTTGGGCAGTAAGATGCCAACATTTCTCAAAGGTTCAGACAAAACTGAAATCCTTTTGTAGAACAACCTGTTTATTAACTAAGTTGTCCAGATTTACCAATCTGTTACATTTAAAATCTAATCTTTTGATGTATCAGTTTTGCTTTTCTCTGGCCATTTGACGTATATATAGATTTGCTTCTGATTCTTATTGGATGGTTAATATTGGTTGTTTGGTCATATTTCCTTGGACTCAGATTTTTTTCAATGATTTCAATATAGTAATCAATAACTAGTGTAACATTCTCACAAGAGCCAATCGGTAAATTTTGCAGGAGTTTTGTGAACCAATTGTTAAGTATAGCCATTATTAAACATTGAAAATATAAACCTATAATTAAATAGATATTATTTAAAAACAAAGCTGATAAATACTCAGAACTGATTACTTCCTATTTATTTTTCTACATGTTATGGTTATCTATGCTCTTGGAGGTATGTATACCTGTATGTGTCTGTGCGGTAGATGTGCTCTGAAGGGGTGTGCTGCTGCTCATCTCTCCCCAACTATGTTCTTTGATGTCAAGTTAGCAGCTTGAAATTAGCCATGTTGAGAGTATTTACACTGCAAGAATCAGGAATGGAGACAATTCAGGGCATAATTTATTGTTTTGTTGATTGCTTAGACTGAAGAAAGTAATGGGGAAAATGTTAATGCAGATTAAACTTAAAAGAATCTTGTATAGCTGTTACATGGTGAGTAACACAAAAAAAGGAAATATTATTTTACTTCCAGTATTTGAAAATGATTATCTGATTCATCAAAGAATCTTCGATAGCGTTTATCAGTGAGTCAATTTCTGACATACATCTTCATCATTCCACTTTCATCCTACTCTTAAACATGAATAAAATATCAACTAACATTAGTGCCTGAACTACACTCATTCTGTAATTATAACCATGCTTTGGCAACAGGTTCAAAAGTTCAGCAAAAGTCAACAAAAGTATTCTTTGAGAATCAATTGACTATATGGAATTTAAAATAAAGAAGTGTATGTTTTATTGTGATTTGCAAATTGATTGCTGCACATCCTTTAGATCAGTAAAATTCGTGGTAAATAAGCATGTATATTCGTATATATGTATATGCATATATGTATGTGTTTGTATACACACACATCTATAAACACATACACACTTTTTTTTTCCAACACAGCTGGTTGATAACCATTCACCAGCACACTGTCCTATGTGGACCTTGATTTTGGCATCATTTAAATAAAGAGAATATGTAATGAGAAGACTTGAGGTTGCATATCAGCTTTGCTAATTGCTGAAGATGGGATTTGAACTTGGGCTATTTCTAGACTCAAGCTCTGAGTGGGGCCCCTTACGGCCAATGTACCGCCTCCATTCTGAGTGCCATTGGTCCACTGTATTTCAGTGCGTGTTTTTGATGAATAAAGAATGCTAACAAAAAAGCAAATGAATATGGTGATGCTGTTCATGTTGTCATCTCTGATCAATTAACCAACCAACACATGTGACTAATGATAAAAGTATGTTATTTTATCAAAATGTTCCAAACCATGTGTGATGAGTACTTGAGAAACATTAGCTTTGACATGGACAGCAGTCATGGGGTGAGGACTTAGCAACCACCTTGGAGATTCAAAACTTAATTTATCTTTAAGTTATTCTATAAAATCCATTGAACTGTGGAATGACTCCCATGGTTGCAGCATGTGAACAATTTCTTCACTTTGTTTAGAGTTCCCTGTGGCTTTCTTTGACCACGGGCGGAGGAATAGGCAAGGTCTTGAGCCAAGTAACAGAACTGTGGGTTCCACTTGTAAGTCCCATACAGCAAGGCAGCTCAGTCAAATTCAGCACCAAGCCCCAGCACTCTTGTACCATGCTGGTCACATCTTAGGTATTTGATGGATATACACTGAATCACAGAGTAGTTACCGACCACCAAGACTGGGAATGGATATGAGCAGATGTGTACTTTTGTTCCCATCTGTAAATCTGGGAATATTATCTACACATGGATGACCTCAATTCATCACTCTCTTCCTCTGAGAGATTGAGGAGTGTTATATAAATTCCTGTCATTGGCCTGTTGAATACATCTCTTGTATTTAGATTTGACCTTCTGGGCTTTGGGTGTTATCTTTCAGTAAACTGGGAAAACAAGTTCATGATTAGTGAATTCTGATTAGGAAATGAATTGAAATGTGAGAACAGAATTTGGCCTTCAGAATTTCAAAACATTAACAACCAATGATTTCAAAATGATATACTGCTCTTTCCTAACTTACATGCCGTTTTTCAAAATTTTTTCTCTTTTAACACAAACAGGTGAATAAATATGGCTTTAAAAATCATTAAATAGACCTCTGCCCTGTATTAAGGTGTCCACAAAGTGACTCAGATTATATTCCGACTTTGCAGTTGAAGAAACTGGGGCTGAGAAATGTCATGTGACTTATTCAGACTCACGGAAATCTGTTGTCTTAGAATTCTTAGATTTACATTTTAATATATCATGACCATTTAAATGTGCATTGACTTGAAGGTGACTTTGGATTTTTTTTCTCTATCCCATTTAGGACTGTGAATTACCATCTTGTCACCCTCCCCCAGCTATCCCGGAAACGAGGAGAAGCCCACACAGTGTACCAAGAACCCAGTGGCGATTTGGGTCTTGGACCCCAGTAAGAAATGGACTGGGAAAAATGGGGAGAAAAGAAGAGGGAAGAGAGCTGTTCTCTGACTTGACAGTAGAAAATGGGCTACTGTTCAGTGAGCAGCCATTTCAAATAACATATCGCATAATTTTACTCTAACACCCAGTGCTCAGCCACATGTGGGAAAGGTACCCGAATGAGATATGTCAGCTGCCGGGACGAGGATGGCTCTGTAGCTGACGAGAACGCCTGTGCTACCCTACCTAGACCAGTGGCAAAGGAAGAATGTTCTGTGACACCCTGTGGACAATGGAAGGCCTTGGACTGGAGCTCTGTAAGTGAAAGAGTCTTTTGGAATTGAGCGGGATTGAAGAGGAGCAATGTGGGGGATGAGGAGTCGGGGCGGAGGAGGGGGTCCTGAAAGCCAGTGGGTAGTATTTCAGAGTTGGGCTTTGTTTGTGATTTAAATTATTCTTTTCTACATATGTACAGCTGGCCAAGTGTGCAAGGAATCTTAGCCAACTGGGCAAGGAACGCACATTTTTAAAAATGTGTAAATCGGTTTACAGTCTGCTTGATTGCCTATCCTGCTGGGCTGATTGGAAACCCCAGCCGTCATGGAATCACATTAGTGTGTTGTAGGTTTGTAGAGGACCAAAAGAGGCAGGGGGCTAGAAGAGAGAGAGGAGAGAGGCTCTTACTTGGAGTCTTGGTGCCTCCTGCATCCTATGGTCCCCTGAAGTCAAATGGCCATGGACTTTTCTGCCAAGAATGGGCAGTGGGACTCCTTATCCAATGCTATGAACCCAGCCTCCTATGAATACCAAGTACCATCTATGGGTTTTTATAAGTACACAAGAACCTTTGTCTTTAGACAGCTTCTGTTTTCTGTCCTCCAAAAATCCACAAGTCCAGAAAATAGCTTAGGATAGGTGAGGAGAGGATATGGGAGAATGGAGATTAATATGTTGATGTAAATATCAATATCAATACCTATATTTATATATACACACATACCCAAAAAACTATGGCATTTATTTATAAAAAGTTGCATATTTATGCTTACATGTTTAAACTTGTCACCTTCAAACTACTCTTTATTTGATGTGATACACTTAGCGAGAGACTTTTTCCACTGCTCAGAATAGCTTTTGAACTCATCAGTTTTGATGCCTTTAAATGCTTCTGCTGTTTTTTTGTTTCACTTCTTCCACATCGGCAAAACATTTCCCTTTGAGCAATTTTTCATCAGGGAAACAAAAAAAAAGTCACTTGGGGTGAGATAGGGTGAATAGGGAGGGTGGGGCACAGGGGTCATGCTGTTTTGGGTCAAAACCTGCTGAACACTTAGCACATTATAGGCAGGTGCATTGCCTTGGTGGACGAACTAGTCATTTATCTGCCACAACTTGCAATGTTTCTTCCACAAATTGTGATGCAACCTTCTCAAAACTTCCAGATGAGAACTTTGGTTGACTGTTTGATCCAGAGGAGCAGATTCCAAGTGTACTACAAAGGGCCCACTCTCCAAAAAGATAATTCCAGGGTTTTTTGGGTCCCCTTATATGCACACATTCTCTTTCTCTCTCCCTCTCTCTCTCTCTTTCTCTTCTCCCCCACCCCAAGGCTATTATTTGAGATTGTGTATGTAAAATGCTTAACAGAAGTAGAAATAATCTCACTCTCTCATGTCTTGAGACTCTAAACACTTACCTACCCATCTATCCATCCATCCATCCATCCATCCATCCATCCATCCATCCATCTGTTTATCTTCTATCAGATTCAACTGTCTACTCCCCAGATATCTGTGAAAACTCACTATAGAAAGAACAGTGAACAATGAATAATAAAGTCTCTGTCTTTGTAGAGATTATTTCAATGGAGGATCCAGTCAATGAACAAATAAAGAAATATAAAAATAGCAACAGGTACTGATAAGCAATAGAAAGTAGTCAACAAGAGTGAACCACTTGAATATCTGTGAAGTCCCTGAGATGGGATTGTTCTTGGGATGTTCAAGAAGCATACCTAAGGCCAATGTAGCTGGAGTGCAGTGAGTGGAGACTAATAGGAGAATGAGTCAAAGAGGTTGCCAGTGACTATATCATAAAGAGCCTAGTAGGCCAACGTAAGTCTATTATTCTAAATGAATTGGGAAATCACTGAAGGGAATGACGTGAACTGACTTTTGTTTTAAAGGATTATGTCTTATGTATATGACAGTCTCAGGTGAGAAGTGTTCAGATCATAAGCAGGAGCTCAGCTGAAAGGCCATTGCATAGTCCTGGCAAGGGAAGGTTATATCTTGCACTAGGAGGTGATGATGCAGATTGTAAGAAGCAGCTGGATTGGGAATAGATTTTGAATTCTGAGCCCGTAGGATTTCTGGCTGAAGTGGATATGGGGTGGGAAAAAAAAAAGAGGAGACAAGAATGATTCCAAGGTTTTTGGCCTGAGCAACTGGGAAAGTGGTGGGCCATTTACAGAAATGAACATTCAGGAATTTTCGCTCACCTGCCAAATGACTGACCTTTTCTCTTCTGAACGTTCACCATAGTGCTCCGTGACTTGTGGGCAAGGTAGGGCGACCCGGCAAGTGGTATGTGTCAACTACAGTGACCATGTGATCGATCAGAGCGAGTGTGACCCGGATTATATCCCAGAAACCGATCAGGACTGTTCCATGTCACCGTGCCCTCAACGGACCCCAGACAGTGGCTTAGCTCAACATCCATTCCAAAACGAGGGCTATCGCCCCAGGAGCGCTGGCCCTGGCCGCACCCATGTACTTGGTGGAAACCAGTGGAGAACTGGTCCCTGGGGAGCAGTGAGTATTCACTGAAATCTTTTTCTGTTTACTTGCTTCTCTTTCACTTGAGGTAGGGTCTGGGGGAAAAACAGATAAGAAACGCCTTTGGAGTATTATTTTTTGTCTCACAAGTGACTGACATCATTTATTTTCATTTGCTTTGGGTGAACTGTAATGGGTTAATACAGTCCAGTCCCCGATGACATTGCCTTCATGCAACTGTGCCTTGATTGGGTGGAGGAGGGGATGTCATTGCTGAATGATATGATCAGGTGACCTCCTAGAAGGTATGATGAAAGCCATGATGGTTAATCCTGGACACAGGAGGCAGCTCATACCTATAGGAGAATTCAGAGGACAGAGAAACTTTTCTGAAAGGGAGTTCTTAATAAAAGCCACTTTCCTTCCTACTATTTTCCAGGTGAGCATAGTCTCAGAGTGGCATGGTTGCTGTGCAATTTGTAGTAGTAGATCATTGTCCTAGACAGGGGATGGAGGAGTGGGAATACTAGCCTTGGTAAGATTTGTGTTCAGGGGAGAAGTACCATAACCTGAGGAAAGATGCCTTGATCTGATCCAGAGACTTACACTTTGAAATTTGGGACCTTAGTCCAGTTTCCTTTCCTCTGTGAGCCTCGGTATCCTCATCTGTAAGATGAGGTAATCCTGCTTTCTTGGGTTGTTGTAAGAATTAAATGAGATGATGCAAATAAAGTGCTTTGCACCTTGCCTGCCACAGAGTGAGAACGTAATAAATGTCAACAATTGTCTTTATTATTATTGTTATTATGGTCCTTCAGATTAGGAAGGCCTTGAAAAATATCTAATATCAAAAGAAAAATATGCTTTGGGGTGTCTTACTAAATGATTTTTTTAAAATATGGTATGGAATACTGGACAGGTTTCATGGAACTTCAGGAAGGGAAAGGTAGCCAGGAACCCTGGTAGGTACCTGGGTAGTTAGGTGTTTACTAATCATTCAGGAGTCTTCTTTTTAATAGTTTCTTATTAATTTTCTTCTAGTACTGCTCATTCTGTTTAATTATTTCTGGACTAAAAAGAATTAGAAGGAAGCTGTCTGTTTCCCACCGTGGTTATGTTTCAGTAAATTAGATGTATTTTCCTATGAATACTAATTAGCCGCTGAGCATCTGCACCCTCTGCAAGTGTTGGTTGTATGCAGAACAGCTGCCAAGTTGCCCAAGTCCTTCTCTATCCCATCCCCCTCTCATGCTTCCCACTTTAGGGCGTCCTTGGCCTGGGTTAGAAGAGATTTCTCATCTGAGAAATTAAAGGGTGATCAGGGGAGGTAATCACTAAGTGTTCCGTGGTTTGGTTGTTGAAAAAATTTCAAAACTCACACGTGTGTATTTTAATAAGAGCACTAGGATTTTTTTTTTTTTTAATGTAGTGCTGTTCTTATTTAGGACTACATTTGGGGATGGCGCGTTCCTTTAAGATTGAATGATTCTGCCCTTGGGCAGAGTTCCCAATTAGGGAGGATTAGGTAAGCTTTTTATAGCAATGGGCAATACCATTCTTTTTCTCCTTGTGCCTGTTTTTTTGTTTGGGAATTTTTTTTTCTAAGTTAAGTGAGGCTGAAGTTGAACAATGTGATTTTCAGCCCTAGATTGACATGTCTGACCTACTCTCAGGAGGATGAAGGACGTACGTGCATCTTTGCATTGTACAGTACACAAACTATACGCGGTCGTCCTGCCTTCCATGGCAGAAAAGGCAACTAAGTATTATAAACACTAGCACATAGGAATCAAGTTTTTCAGTGTTTTCTGGAGTAAGAATTTTATTTTACAGTAGATTTGTGCATAAACTTGAACCTTCTGTGAGGTTTACTGGGTGTTGCCAATTAGGAGTTTTGCAAAGAAAAGAAACTGACTCTTTCAAGTGCAAGAAAAATAAACAAACAAAACTGTTCATTTAGCTCCACAGTAGGGATAGGGACCAAAGCATCTTCAGGGATCTAGCTCCAGGCTGGCAAGTTTTTTTCTGCAAAGGGTCAGATAGTAAATCTTTTCAGCTATGTGAACCATACACTCTCTGTCTAGGGCTAATCAGCTCTATTGGTTCAGCACAAAAGCAGGCATAAACAATACATAAATGAGTGGGCATGGCTGTGTTCCAATAAAACTTTATTTCTAAGAACAGATGGCAGGCTAAATTTGGTCTTTGGCCTGTGGTTTGCCAACCTCTGATCTAGATGGAGAGACATCTAAGAAATACCTTCTTTAGGGAGTTTCCATCTTAATGAAACTCTATAAACTCTATATCACCCTTGAGTTATTCCACTGAGGATTCAAATTTCCAGGGAAGTCTGGTTGCCCACCCCCTGACCAGAGCAGGACAGAGTATCTTAACAGATAGACCAGTGTGGCATTCACTGTGGGGAGGAATAGTTCCTTAAAGGAATTTGGGCTGTCAGATGTAAGGGGAAGTATGCTGGGAAGGTAGGGAAAATAGGTGTCCATCACCCTGTGCTTCTGTAAAGCTCATTTTCCTTTGTTTTTGTCCAGTGTGGATGACACATTTCATTTAGATGGCACTAATAGGTACAGGGTTTGTTCAAAGAAAAGTTTACCAAAGAAAACGTTGTCATCTAAAGAGAAAAGAAAAATTGTTAACCCAAGAAGTCCAGAGTGAAAGTCTACAACATGGGAATGTAACTAAGAATCCCTGCTAATCAAATAATAGCCAATGTAGACCTGGAGAAAAATTATGTATGACACTTCACCTGTCTATTAGGGTGTAAAGACCCAAGCAGACCCAGGGTTTAGACAGTTCAAGAATGTGCAATGCAACAAGCAGCCCCAGCTGAGAGCTATCTCCAGCACTTCAGCGGGATTCCAGTAGGAAGTATCTGATTGGTCACTGAGCAGCCAGTTGATTGGTTGCACTCAGATCAGTGTCCATCCTTGCCCCAGTCTGTATTAGAGAGAAATAGCATGTTGTTTCTAGAGCTATTTCTTCCAGAAGGTATAATTGGACCAGGCAGCAAATCCTGTGACCAGCACTATGATATATAATAGTTTTAACAGTGAGCCCTTCCTTAAGGAGCTTACCATTTTATTGGGGCAATCAACCTCTGGTGACATAATAAAGGAATAACACAAGACTATATTATCAAGGGAAAAACTCAAGGACCAAAATATAGATTACAAATCTATTTACAACACAGAAGATCCTTCCTAACATTATACATTCTGGGCCCCCAAATATAGCTCATTAAAATAATAGTTATCTGGCTGGGCATGGTGGCTTATGCCCGTAATTCTAGCACTTTGGAGGCTGAGGTGGGAGGCTCACTTGAGGCCAGGAGTTTGAGACCCCCTAGTTTACATAGTGAGACCCCATCTCCAAAAAAAGTAAATTTAAGAAGATAATAATAATAGTTACCTGTTTTTTTATTATGTACTAAGCTATTTAAAAATAGGAAACAAATATTTTCATATTTTCAGGTTTAGACTAAGTATATCAGAACTCTCAAAGAATAGAGGTAGAATTTTTTGTAAATTGAAAAATACCTAAACGTTTTCTCAAACCAAACTCATAAATCTATTATCCTGCTCTACATTTAAAAAAATTAAATCCAGTATTAAAAAAATATATAGATACATGAGGGATACACTTTAAAATCATTTGTAATTTGACCAGCATAGGCAGGGAAATTGAACTGTGGTCCAACACTGTAAGTAACAAAATAGATTCACCTCTTGATATAAAAGAAGCTGACCAGCAGGAAGCAATGTTTGAGCATATTTTGAAATAACACTGCTGTGAGCCAGGGGTAGATAGCACAAATCAGCCTTACTAAAAACATGCAAATACAGCTTGATTCTTGATAATTCGTGGGAAATACATTACTTTGCGGACCAGATGGTTACTTTATAGGCAAGCTGATTTTACAACTGAAGGGTCAGAGTGAAGGATACTAGCAAACGCATTGAGTTTAAAAAGATAAGGAAATTATGGAAGGGAAAAAAAAAAACACTCCAGATTAGATAAATAAGATTGCTATGAGAAACTTGTGTGGGAAATGAACTGAAATGTAAACATAACACCATGACAAACCAGGAGAGAGAGTTAGACTGAAAGTACAGCCAAAGATTGGTCTGTCAAGGTGAAATTCAGTTAAGTTCATTGGGGGTATGAAAAATAAATAAACAAAACAAATCTTGCTTCCATTAGCTACTGAAGTTTATCATGTCCTGAAGGGAGAGAACGCAGCATTTACCTGTTAGGAAATGATGTCTAAATGACATTCCACGATATTTCCTAGAGTCATTGAGTGAGTTCATACGGAAGCTTAATTTCAACAACTAGCAATTCATTAAGCATGTAATTTGACCTCTGTGTTGAAAGGGAAGTCAAATGTTGGTTCTAAATAGGCACTTGGAATTTTGAAAAGAAAAGAATTTGAAAAAAAATACTGTGGTGTCCGTCAACACCTCTGCACCTCTCAGAAAGGCAGAGGACAAAGGAGGACAATATATGGACTACTTTGGAAGTCACAAGACATGACCACTGGTTAGGCGTATTGAACCCTTGTGGAGGGCCTAAAGCACACCACAGGAGAAGCCATATTTCTGCCCTCCGGGTGTGTTTATAATATGTGTACATTAGACAGCTCCACTACAGGGAAGTTCTTGGGTACTCCTGATTCCTTTTTGTCCATTATGGATGACTTGAGAGTGCTTTCTGTCACATTTGGCTCTGACCTTTCAACCAGCTGCTTTTTGTGTCCCTAAGGTAGAGATTGAGATGGAGATTAACTTGTTGACTGATGTGTTTAGTGTTCCAGTACCTGTGCTGGTGGGTACCAGCGGCGTGTTGTTGTGTGTCAAGATGAAAATGGATACACCGCAAATGACTGTGTGGAGAGAATAAAACCTGATGAGCAAAGAGCTTGTGAATCCGGCCCTTGTCCTCAGTGGGTTTATGGCAACTGGGGAGAGGTAAGAGTGAACAGGAACTGTCTGTCTGTATTTCTTCTGGATCAAACACAGAGGGATTGTGCTGATCAAATTTGTGCTGACTTTTATTTTAAGTGATAATAACTAGCTCTGATAGAAACTTCTGGATTTGGGATTAACTGGGAGACCTTTCTTAATTCTGGACTGTTTTTAAAGTGCACTTGTTACCACTGTGAGATAGCTTGAATACGTAAGAGAGGAAAATTAGGAAAGAACAGATAAATACTGGTTTAAGTTGTTAGTTCTCCTTTTAATGATTAAAAGATGGGCACCTTTAAAGTGATTGAAAATATGTGTTAAATTGTCTGACGGAAGTCTTGCCATCTTCTTTATAGTTTTGGGATGTTTGTGGTACACCCTTGCTCCCGTGGTATAATGTCGCCAAAATTCTAAATCCCGGATGAGGCTAGAATGAATAAGTGTTACTATTCCTATGAAATACTATGTATTTTTATTGTAGAAGTGAATAATGAGCTGTATGTTCTCAAATAATTAAATTCTTCAGCTGTTACCTTTTCAGAGTTGCCTGCTATGACTGATAAAGGGCAATTGAGTATTTGGAGCAGAGAAGACTGGGTTCCATTCCCAGCCCTGGCTCTTATAAGCTTTGTGACTTTGGCAAATACTGTAACTTTGTCAACTGTTTATATCCTCATATGTGAATGGAGATGATAATAGCACCAACTTCATAGTATTCGTGACCATTATATGAGATAGTGTCTGCCAGATGCCTAGCACCTAGCCTTCAATTATTTAACTGCTATTATAATAATGTAGTAATAATTAATGTTAAGAATAAGTATTATCATTAATAGTACTATTGTTATTAAGTGGGATGTTGAGCCCCTATTACGTGTATGGCTTACATGCTCATTGTTTTGTGTTTAATTAATTAAGATACATCTTTCTACTCTTGAATCCACAGTGAGAACACATACTTAAATCTTGTTGAGTTCTGTCATGAGTGTAAGATTTATCAAATAAAGAAAAACACAATAATTAACACCTTGGAGGTCTCAGTGCCAAGAGGGATAAAAAAAAAATGAGATTGATGGGCACATTAGTCCACACCCTTGACTAACCAAAATCATGTGTCCACATTTCATGGTTTTATACACGTAACCTAGTAGTCATAGGCAATCATAACAGGGATTTTTGTTCCTTTCATTGACAGTTACATCATTCTGGAGAGCTTTGTTGAAGGGAAGGAAAGGGGGGTGAGGCTTTGTGATTTGTGTACTGTGGGTTTCTCGAAACTCCTTACAAAGTTCTGTCCTGTGGGACCTGTGATTAAGCTTCTGTAATTGGATCCAAGCCAGGAGAGTACACGAATTTGCTGGGATGCTTGCTGTCAACACAGACCAGATCATTCCAATTTCTGTGGGAGATCTGGCCTTGGCACAGCAGGGAAACCAAATGTCAGTGTTCCTGGATGTGAGCACAGCAGCACTGTCCAAGAAATACAACTTGTTCCTGCCTCAGAAGTTTGGATCTAGCCAGGAGTCAGAACTTCATCCAGTGTTCCCATCATGCTGTTTAGTCATTCAAGGGGAAAGTCATAACTGTCCTAAGATTCACAGATAGAGTAGGATCTTTTAGCATCATAAAGGTCTATGGAGAATGGAGTTAGAGAATAGCCAAAAATTGGTAATAGCTTCTTAGAAGTTGCCAGAAAATAAAACAAGCTAAGTCATTACCTCTTTTATTTGGTATAAGGTAGTTTTTGTTTGTTTATTTTTGTTTTGGTGTTGATTTTGGTTTCATATACCTCAAAGAATCCTATCTTTGAGATGTGTCAGATAATTGTTATACTCACAAGGGTATTCCAGAAACTTGTCACGTGATTGACCTTGATCAAGTTAATTAACTTTTCTGAGCATTAGTTGCCCCATATATAAAATGGCTCAAATAACTATACTCCCCTTGATGAAAAAATACATATAAAACCCCTTAGTACAAGTGAAGAGAAAGCACTCAATAACCAATATTCATCATGATAGGAGATCTTTGGTTTGTTGTACATACCAATGTTGGTAATTCAGCGTGGTTCTATATATCAGAAACTTATCTTGCCCAATGCCATAATAGAGTTTGACTGAGAAATGTTTCTTGGGGAAAAGAAAATTTGTCATTGACCATTCAGACAAAATAACTACAGTCTTCCTTTTCCTTCTTCTAGTGCACTAAGCTCTGTGGCGGAGGAACGCGAACAAGACTGGTGGTCTGTCAGCGGTCCAATGGTGAACGGTTTCCAGATTTGAGCTGTGAAATTCTTGATAAACCTCCTGATCGTGAGCAGTGTAACACACATGCTTGTCCACAAGATGCTGCATGGAGTACTGGCCCTTGGAGCTCGGTACGGCCCTAACTATTAATGTTTGTTAACCAAACTATCTAATTCCAAAGTATTCTGGGGCATTCCTCTGCAACAGATAATTGTCATACTCACAAGGGCATCCCAGAAAATATGCTATAAATAGTCTGTCATTTCCTCCATATTGACGCACAATAGAATTAACTTCTTATGATATTGCCAAAGTGACTTTACAGAATACATGTACCTCATACAGGACCTGGTGCCAAGAAGTAGCTGCCCTTTCCTAGAAGAACTATGGATCTACATATATAGTGATTTAAGCAGACAACTCAGTAGCAGACACTCTTTCCTTTTCTAAGCTATGGTAGTTTTGACTTTTGGAGAAGGATACCTGCTTATTGAGGCTAAAGCAATTTTTCTTCGGTGACTATAATTTACCTCTGTGTGACTTGGGTACAGTTCTCAACACAATCATCACAAAGCTGTGCCCACAAAATAGACTAAAATTACTTTGAAAATGCAAAAGACCAACAGTGGAATCAGTGACCTGATGCCTTTTATGGTGTCCAAAGTGTTCTTTCTCTCTCTTGAATCAAGACAGGAAGCCCATTTGAAACCAATTTTTGCTTTGGTCTTAGTCTTCCTTTGCTATCTGCTTAGCTAGCAGCTGACATGGTGAGACAGGTTTGCCACTGTAAATACTATGCAAACTTCTGGGGCAGCTCTTGGCAAACAGAAGGATGACTGTGTCAAAACAATAATTTGGCTAAGTTGTGCTGTAAGCTGTGGAGCCATTAGGGCTGTTTCGTGTAAATAGAGTAAATGGTCCTGTAAATACATTAATTGCACTGAAGCTGAATTTAGTATTATATGAAGTCATATTCAGAGTCTTTTTTATTTAATCTTGTTCTGAGGAAAAGTCTTAACCATTCCTGAAACCAGCTAAAGAGCAGATAAAGTGACACGGTTGATACCTGTTGACACTTCTAAGAGTCAAGAGTTTCAACTTCTGAGGCTGTGTCTACAGGTATAACACGAGCTATGTAACCACTGTCCATTGTAGTAAGTAGAAATATAGATACATTTAGAATTGTATTAAGTAGAAATCTAGAAGAATTCAAGAATTTATCCCAACTGGTACTATTTAGCTGGGCTGTAAGGGTTTTATTCTGGAGTTTAAGAAATGCCACTCTGAGTCAGGTGTATTTTTTCTACAATAATTGCACCCTACACAAAGAACATTTTGAAGATAAGAAATAACCTTAGCATGTCAGGAACATCTTCTGGCATTCCCAACTTTCCTACTAACCTATTATATACTTTTTTTTTAAATTTCCCTCTTGAGCTCATTATATTTTTGCCCAGTTCACTAACTAATGGCAATACCAGTGCCAGAGTTATATTTCAAAAAAGTCAACTAGCTTTCCAAAAAGGAACGTTTCATTAATTTTGACCCCCCAAAAATCGCTTAACCCCTAGAGAGGGTTACACAATCCTCTTCATTGCACACTCCTGTGATTTGGTGGAAAAAAAAAATTTGCATTTTTTATTCTCTAGACTCTAATTCCACTGATCGCTCTGTATTTTTCTCTCTAGGAAGAATTATTTGGGAAAACAAGGGGAAAAAATTCATAGTCAAAGAATTATACATTAATTTCCAGAGCATTCTTTTTCTTGAAAACTTTCTAAATACAGCTCATTTTTTTTTTTTACACTGGATCACTATCCTCCCCCACAGGTATTTTAAGAGCATAAATGTTTAAATTTCTTAAACATGAACTACTAATTATTTTAACTGAAGACATGAAGTTTATTTAATGTAGTTTTTCTTCTTGGGCCTGCACACAGTTTTCTGAAATAGAGAAAGAAAGAGAGGGAGAGAGAGAAATTCTATTGGAAGCAAGTGCATGGATTTTAAAAATAGTCATGCTGCCTGTGTGATCTTTTTTTTTTTTTTTTTTTTTTTTTAGTTGGTGTCTCAATCAGTCGCCCAGACGGGTGTGCAGTGGCCGCTCCCGGCCCCCGCACCCACAACCTGCTGGGCACAGGCGATACTTCCGCCTAAGCCTT
>CAUYQG010274356.1:0-10957 GCA_963574415.1 Tarsius wallacei
AAAACAAAATTATGAACGTTGCAGCAACTTGGATGGAATTAGAGTCTATAATACTCAGTGATTTATCACAGAAACAAAGATCTGACTACTGCATGTACTCAATCATAAGTGGACCCTGAACATTTATCATAATACTGTAAGAAAGGGATTGGCAATAGCGGGAGACTGTTGGGGGTGGCACCTAACATCAATAAGAGTACCAAACTTTATCTGTACGATGACCACTTATGTACCTCACCCTGAATTATACCCCACATCTTTAAAAATTTTTTTTTTTTTTGAGTTGGGGTCTAACTCTGTCACTCAGACTGGAGTGCAGTGGCCGCTCCCGGCCACCGCAGCCTTGACCTGCTGGGCTCTGGCCATCCTTCCGCCTCAGCCTTCCAAGTAGCTGGAACTACAGGCGCACGCTACCACACCTGGCTAATTTTTTGATTTATTGTAGAGATGAGGTCTCGCCAAGTTGCCCGGGCAGGTCTCGAACCCGTGGGCTTAGGCAATCCACTCACCTCAGCCTCCCAAGGCGCGGGATTACAGGCTGAGCCACCGAGCCCAGCTAAAAAAAAATTTTTTTAATGCAGAGAAATGGGCAACAAAAGCAAACAACAACAAACAAAGAAGAAAATGACACATTTAAACCCTAACATCAATTATTACTTTTAATGTAAATGGTCTAAATATATCAATTAAAAGACAGAAGTTGGTAGAATGGATTAAAAAGGGATAACGTTTTTAACAGATAGTACTGAAACAATTGCACATTCACAGGCCAAAAAAAAAAAAAATGAACTTCAACCTAAACCTTATATTTTCTAGAAAAGAAAAAAAAACTAGAATAATGGTCCCCAAAAGCGTCTGCATCCTAATCCCCAGAACCTGTGAATGTGTTTCCTTACATGGCAAAAGGAACTTTGTAGAACCAGTGAGAGGTTTGAAGATGCTGTACTGCTGTCTTTAAAGATGGAGGAGAAAAGAAAAAAAAAAAGATGGAGAAGGAGGCCATGAGTCCAGGAATGTAGAGCCCCCCCTCCCCCCCAGTAGCTGGAAAAAGCAAATAAATGGATTATCTCCTAAAACCCCTAAAAGGAACACAACACAACCCTGCAACTCCTTGATGTTAGCCCAGTGAGACTGATTTTGGACTTCTTTCCTGTAGAACGATAAATCAGTTTGTGTTGTTTTAAGCTACCAAATGTGTGTGCTTTCTTACAGCAGCAATAGGAAACTAATACAAAAATGTAGGATAAAATCTTTAGGACCCAAAACTAGACAAAGAATTATCCAACTTGACACCAAAAAACTTGATCCATAATAGGAAAAAATGATAAGTTGGACCTTATCAAAATTAAAAACGTTTGCTCAGTGAAAGATGTGCTAAGAGGATGCCAAGAGAAATTATAGAGTGGGAGAAAATATTTGTAAATCACATATCCAACAAATGACTTGTATATAGAATATAAAAAGAACTCCCAAACCTTAGCATTAAAGAAACAAATGATCTAAGTAGAAAAATAAACAAAAGATATATACAGGCATTTCACTAAAACAGATATATACATGGCAAGTAAGCAGAAGAAAAGAATTGAACATTATTAGCCATTAGAACAGTACAACTTAAAACCACAAGATAATACTACATACCTATCAGAATGGCTAAAATGAAGAATAATGATAACACCAAATGCTGGCAAGAATGTGGATAAACTGGATCCCTAACATATTGCTGGCGAAAATTTAAAATTTTCAGAAATTAGCTTGGCAGTTCCTTTTAAAACTAAAAATGGACCCAGCAGTTGCACTTTGGGGCATATATCCCAGAGAAAGGAAACTGCATTTTCACACAGCAACTTGTACATGCAGGTTCATAGCAGTTTTATTTGTAATAGCCCAAAACTGAAAACTACCTAAATGTCCATATCATTGAATACTATTCAGCAATTAAAAAGAATGAACTAATAGCCAGGCATAGTGGCTCAAGCCTGTAATTCCAGCACTTTGGGAGGCCGAGGTGAGAGGATTGACTGAGACCAGGGGTTCAAGATCAGCCTGGGCAACTTGGTGAGACCTCGTCTCTACAATAAATTTAAAAAAAAAAAAAAAAATTAGCTGGGCATGGTGGCACGCATCTGTAGTTCCAGCTACTTGGAAGGCTGAGGCAGAAGGTTTGCCTGAGCCCAGCAGATTGAGGCTGCAGTGGCTGTGAGCGTGCCACTACACTCCAGCCTGGGCGACAGAATGACACCGCAACTCAAAAAAAAACCAAAAACAACAACAAAAAAGAACGAACTACTGATACATGCAACTTGGATGGATCTCAAGGAATTTATGTAAGTTGAGTGGAAAAAGGCCAATTTCAAAAGGAATATTTCATACCCCATGCATGGAACATTCGTGGAATAACATAATTATAGAGGTAGAGAACCAATTAGTGACTATCAGTGGTTAGGGATGAGGTCTGGGGGTGGCTATAAAGGGGTAGTGTGGAAGAACCTTGTGGTAACAGTGCAGTTAAATATCTTGATTGTGGTAGATTCCTGCATGTAGATACATGTGATAAAATTGTTTTAAGCTTTATGCACACATGTCCCCCCCCCCCATACACACACACAAATGAGTCCATGCATAACTAGTCAAAGCTGAATATGCTCTATGGATTGTTCCAATGTCAGTGTCCCAGTTTTGACATTGTACTACAGTTACGTAAGATGCAAACTTTGGCAGAGGCTGGGTTAAGAGGGCTCAGGACTTTCCTGTACATTTTGTGACATCTTCTAAGGACGGACATTGCATGTTGTTTACATAACCCAAGATGGGTTATTCCATACCAAATGGGAAGCAGGAGCTCTTGGTGGCAATCCAGTTCCATGAGAGGGAGATGAGAAGGTCCGAGAAGGTTCCTTGTTTCAGGAAGCCCATGGACACCACAGAATGAATCTGGTTAGAGTCATGTTTTTCCCAGTTGATTCCCATTCAGCAGTTGCCCACTAAAAATTATATTATTAATATAATTATATTATTAATAATATTGTATAATTATTTCAAATTTTAAAGTTTTCAAAAACGTACCTATCGCTCTCAAAGAAGCAGCTACTATATTTTGGGGCATATTTTCTTCTAGTCTTACTCTAATAAATAAAACTTTGCGAATAATAACAGAATTTTCCAGTGCACCAGTGTGTTCAGACATCAGTTGTGTAGGCTATCCCTAGATTTTAGAGATTTTTCTTGTTCTTTCCACTCCCTGGACATCATCAGGCCTCTCACTTCCTCTGCTTCCTCACTTCCTCTGCTTGCATGACCACACCTCCTTTTGGTGTACCATTTGTCATTTTCAAGCTGAGCTAAAAGTGCACGCAAGTACCTAGCGAATGTTAAAACGATCCTATCCCTCCACTACCTTGCACACCCATACCCACAAACCCACATGTCCTTTCTTTGGCATCTTGGTGTGTCCTGCAAGCCGGCTTGCCACACTGGCTGCTGCAGCATCCTAAATTCTGTGGAGACTGACTTGTTTGATGCCCTGGCCCTGGAGACGCTGTCAGTCAGGGCCACACTGTTCCTTTGTCCTCGATACAGGTGTGGAGTGATTCCAGGGACTTTATGAAGTGAGGAAGCCTTGGGCCTCCTCAGTCCCCGAGTGCACGTGACTGCCTCATGGTCACTTTGAGGAGGCTAGGCAGCTGGCTCTGCTGAGACCAAGGCCAACCTCAGCTGAACTCATAGCCGACAGACTTTGTCTCTGGGCCTTTCCATTCTGTCTATGCCTCCTTCTTTCCCCTCTCCCCATTCTCTGCCAACAGGCAGTTTGTCCTGCACCACATTTGCAGGTCTATCTTAAGGATATGGTCCCAGGCTTTGGAACATCCCATCTCCTGACAATGTATTCTCCTGCCCAAGCTTCTCTGCCATGTGTTCTGTTCCCTCGAGGCACATCCAGGTAAACTGAGCTGACAGATTAATTTGTACTGAGGTTTTAGTAGTTGATATAAAGCAAAGTGTGGATGGCTTTTAAGAATACAATATGCAAAAGATTAAAACAAGGCCCCTCCCTATCAGCATACCCAAAATTCAACTCTAAATGGATCAAAGACCTAAACATAAAACCTCAAACTATAAGAACCTTAGAAAATGCAAGAAATTGGAACTGATGACCAATTCTTGATCAAAACCCCAAATGTGCATGCCATAAGAGATAAGATACACAAGTGGGACCTCATCAAACTGAAAAACTTCTGCAAAG
Source organism: Tarsius wallacei (assembly GCA_963574415.1). Lineage (NCBI taxonomy): Eukaryota > Metazoa > Chordata > Mammalia > Primates > Tarsiidae > Tarsius > Tarsius wallacei. The sequence goes on from CAUYQG010274356.1 coordinate 4,244, forward strand.
CCAAAGAAACCATCAAAAGAGCAGGGAGACAGCCTAAAGAATGGGAAAAAATATTTGTCAACTGTATGGCTGACAAAGGCCTAATATCTAGGATCTACAAGGAACTCAAACGTATCAAAAAGAAAAACCTAACAGCCCCATTACAAAGTGGGCAAAAGATAAGAATAGACACTTCTCAAAAGAAGACATACAAGCAGCCAAAAGATACATCAAAAAATGCTCAGCCTCACCTAGTCAGCAAAGAAATGCAAATTAAAATCACACTGAGATACCACCTAACTCCAGTCTGGATGGCCATTATTAATAACTCAAAAAACAACAGATGCTGGAGAGGATGTGGTAAAAAGGGAACACTTCTACACTTCTGATGGGAATGTAAACTAGTACAACCTCTGTGGAAAACAGTGTGGCAACTCCTAAAAGACCTAAAAATCGACCTTCCATACGACCCCACAATCTCTCTTCTGGGAATATACCCAGAGGAACTCAAATCATTCCATAAAAAAGACACCTGCACTTGCATGTTTATTGCAGCATTATTCACAGTAGCAAAAACATGGAACCAACCGTGCTGCCCATCAAAAATGGAACAGATTTTTAAAATGTGGTGTATATATACAATGGAATATTGTACAGCCATAAAGAAGGATAAAGTTATGAACTTTGCAGCAACTTGGATGGACTTAGGAGGCTATAATAGTCATCTATCACAGAAACAAGAACTGAGTACCACATGTTGTCACTCACAAGCGGGCCCTGAACAGTTATCATAATACTGTAAGATAGGGATTGACAGTAGTGGGAAACTGCCAAGGGGGGAAGCGGCACACTTTTTCAATAAGAGTACTTGATCTCAAACCAGGTGAAGTGGGGACCAAAGGGAGGCCCAAACTTTACCTGTACAATGACCATTTGTATACCTAACCCTGAATTTTAAAAATGAAATAAAAACTTCTAAGTCGCACTTTTCTCCTTACCAGCATCTTCCTGCCATTTGTACCTTAACTAAAGGTTTTAATGAATGTTTTAACCTCAAAAAAAAAAAAAAGGTAATGTGAATATAGAGATTTTGAACACCAAAAAGGAGCCAGAAAGAGAGATGCTTTTCAGCAAGACACAACTGCTAGGCGGTCCACCATGGACTCATCCTTACTCGCCTTGTAGGCAGGGCAGACATTGCATGATGTTTGCAAAACCCAAAATGGGTTATTTCATACCAAATGAGGAGCAGGAACTCTTGGTGGAAGTCCAGTTCCATGAGAGGGAGATGAGACTAAGCTTGAGAAGGTTCCCTGTTTTAGGAAGCCCATGGACACCACGGAATGAGTCTGGTTAGAATCATGTTTTTCCCAGTTGATTCCCTTTCGGCAGTTGCCCATGAAAAAGTTAGACGCAGAAACATTACCTTTCTACACAGAAGGAAGGCATTGTGGAGATCCCAAAGAGTGTGGCAGAGATCTGTACTGCTGTGGATGCAAATGTCTGTGTCCTGTGGCCACAGTCCTGTTTTCCACCTATGTGGGGGCTGAGGGGCAGGGAGAAGACTTCCCCTATAAACCTGGAACACAAGTTGAGGAATGATTACTTCATTGTTGCCCACCTTGATGGGCACTACCATCTGAGATTCACGCTTTATCCAGGTTTAAATTCTCCCAGAAAGTCTTTTACCCCTAGAAGTGGACTTGAAAAATAGTAGGATGGTAGATATAAATCCAACCCAAGTTGGGTTGACTTGATGATTAATGCAGGTTTAGGAAAGAAACTAAACAGGAGATGAGAATCTTGCTCTCTCCACTGTTCACTCTTATTGGCCAGGCGATAGGTCATGTCACATCAAGGATTTCGATGTTGCTATTAAATGAGCTTTTTAAAAGTCAGCCACATGACCCCTCATCTTACATTTCCATGTCCTGCCCATGACTGGGTGGCCCAGCAAACTGAACTGACCCAAGTAATCAAAGGACGCCCACCAGAAACTAGTGACAACCACAGGTAGAAGGTAGGGGGTGGAAAACAGCTAGAGGGGCTGCGCCCTCCAGCACCTGAGCTGGAGTTTCTTTGTATTCACTGGAAAACCCAGTAAGTATGAACAGCCTGGGTATGTTCACGTGAGACCTTTATATTATATAACTAATATAATCCAAAGGGATTGCATTATCTAAATGTTTTATATACGGAAGCCATGTGTCATTGCCCAGGTCTGCAGCTTTGGAAGGAGCTGGCATTCTGAGCTGATGAAGAGATTCGCATTTTTAAAATTCCTGTTGTCAGGCTCGGTGGCTCAGCCTGTAATCCCACGCCTTGGGAGGCTGAGGTGAGTGAATTGCCTGAGCCTGCAGGTTTGAGACCCGCCTGGGCAACTTGGCGAGACCTTATCTCTACAATAAATCAAAAAATTAGCCGGGCGTGGTAGCGCATGCCTGTAGTCCCAGCTACTTGGAAGGCTGAGGCGGAAGGATGGCCGGAGCCCAGCAGGTCGAGGCTGCGGTGGCCGGGAGCGGCCACCGCACTCCAGTCTGGGCGACGGAGTGAGACTCCAACTCAAAAATAAATAAATAAATAAAATACAATAAAATTCCTGTTTACCAAAGTTTGTTACATTTTTTGGTAAAATCATATAGTTTTCTTACATTGATGCTTCCCTTTTACTATTTTTTCTGTGTAGGTGTAAATATTAATAACAAAAGAATAAAGCCTTAAAGGGTAAGCATATCTTTATAGAATTGGGTACAAACTAAAAATAACATTTTGACTATAGTTATGTTTCTTCTGATTAGTTCAGTAAGAATTGTCATCTAGGTAAAAATATGCTATAAATTGTCTCTAAAGTCCAAAAACAAAATTAAGCTTATGCCCAAAATGTCCTCACTGGGTGCCTACGAATCAAGACCACTGGCACTGAGGAGCAATGTTTCCTTGCGGAAAAGAGCTAACTCTGATCCATGGGACTCTTGGAAATTGCTGGGTAAATATGTAAAAGATCAAGTGTTTAACTGGATAAAAATTATTGGCAGTACCCATACTGATATAAAAGTTTTCCACTGTCATCAGTATCAAAAGGCCAAGAATGACAGATTCCCAAAGTGAGTCAAAGTGCTTGGATTGTTTTGCATAAAAGTGGTTAGCCAGAATCAACACCCTTGGAATGGAACTTGAGTAGAATTTCCAAATCCTGCAAATGTTATGGTGACAGCCCTACCCCCCGGCCCCCAGCACATCAGGGCTGGGCAGTCCCAGGCATGAGTCAGAAGAAGATTCTTGGCTAGTCAGCGTTCTGCAGATACCCAGCATGGCCCTAACCCTTCGTAATTAGCAGAGTTGGAAGATGTGCAGCTATCCTGTGGGTAGGGAAGTGAACTTTAAAAAACGCAAATAAGCTACTAAAGCAGTAGTTCAAAGGCAAGGATGAGCGATGCCTAGCTAGAGATTGTTGTTGTACACAGATTAGATTAGAGTTTTTAAGCTGATAAATTGAGGTGGGCTGGTCCTTGGAACTTTGGGTTGGGTTTAGGAACAACAAAGTACTGTGCCACGGCTTAATCCTGCAGATGTTACAAACTTGAAATTATATTTTGAAAGCCTGGAAATACACAAGAAAGCTTTGTAGGAGAAAATAACAGGCAGACATTATCATAGAACATCATAGATGAGACCTTACAATGGAGGCAAGAGATACATAGGCAGCAGGCAAATTCATAAAGTCGGGTGTTTGTTTACTGGCTATTTTGTGTTCATAAAACAATGCTTTTTAAAGCACTTTCAATTCTATTGTATCATGTTGTCTTCAACAATAACCTGTGAAGAAAGTAGAGTTGGTTGTATTATCCTCATTGTAAAGAAACCACAAGAAAGTTATGACTGAGTAGTTAACATCAGAACTAAGACTTGAACCCAGATCCACGGACTCTCAGTGTTTAACAGCTGGGAGAGCTTCCCAGACCTTAAAAGGTGTTATCAGAACCTGGTTTCCTTACCAGGACCTATTTTCCTCTTGTCCTTATGCCAAGGGCCTTTCCACAAGAGCAAGTACCTTGCTTATTTAAAATAATTATTGTTACAACCTCACACCGGGTACCAGGTCCACTATCAGCAGGAGAGAAGGCCTGCTGGAAGCCCAAATCCCACCTGCATACAATGTACTCATGCAGTAAATGCCCACATGTACCCCACAACTCTAAAATAAAATTTAAAACAAAATAAGTAGTGTTAACCATAGAGGTATGTAAAGGAACCTAATTCAATATTTTACAAATTGTCCTTCCTGACCTCATTTGCTCTGTAGTCCTGGAACTCGCATTATTTTTCCTTTTCTGCAAAAATTCTGAACCCTTCACAGTCGGTCTTTGCATTGGAAAGTCGTTTTCAAGATAGGCTATCTACAGTCTCAGCTGTATACGCATGCCCGTGCACCTGCACATACGCACACACACACACACACACAAAACTCCTCCATACCCACTCACCACAGCGATGGGCAGAAGATGGACAGGAAGGCCATCTCATTCCAGCTGCAGTGCTGCCCAGCTGAGTAGGTGGTAGGACTCCATGTGGCATTTAGGGTTCTCAAATCTGCAGGATCTTGACCTGAACTCTTATAAAACATGCCCTCGCCAGCTTTCTCCTGCTTCTTCTTGACTCTACTTTTCCAGAGCCAGGTAGACTCTTTCCCCTGGGACTGAAGTCCTTGGGGGTAGGAAGAGAAAAAGTCTGGTTTAGAGGCCTGTTGCCTTCAGAACTTCGGGGCATGTCAGGGCCCTCATTCCCTCAGAAGAAATTAATAGTGGAAGAGGAAAACAAAAGGATCTGCAAGTCCCCATCAAGAGTTTCATCATTATGCAGTTAGAAAGTGCACTCTTGGTCCAGGTTCTGCACTTCCAGAGACCACATGTTTAGTACAGAAAGAAGAAAGAGTGATACAGTATAAAAATAAGTATAACCTGACTGTTTTCCCTTTGTAGAAAACCAAGTAGGTGCAGAGGCATACTCTGGATTAGACCTTTTGCAAATATTAAATGCAATGCAGAGTTCAAGTAACAGAAGTGTTAGGTAGACCGACTTTAAATGGCATACTCTTCGGCTGAGATGTAACGATTTTAGCTCCCTGTGTGTAAATCAACCGAGCCTTGATGCCATGAAGTTGGTGCAAAGAGTTGGAGTGGAATGAAACTCTATGTTAATGAAACCTTTTATAGTTCTTCCAAGCAGCAAAGATTTTTATGGGCTATTATGTCAAACTGACTTCTCAGGCAATTCATTTAAGAATTTTATCTGTACCCCTCACCAAAAAAAAAAAAAAAAAAAGATCCATTTTGTGTGAATGTGTTTGGACAGCTAACTGTTGTCTGAGGCTGTCAGTCTGTGAGGAGTGAATATCATTCTTGGGGAAGGGATGACTAATGTTTGGTGAGAGCTCTACTGGAGTGATTTGGAGTATCCCCCAACCCACATCCTGCCAACAAGTAATCTTTTCACAGATTCTGGAGAGTTCTCTGGCTAGGGAAAAACGACTCTGTGATTGATCTTCTTTATTTTCAGATATCTTATTCCAGTGTCTTCATCACCTCCCTCATTTCATGGCATGGGAGTGCTTAGAAGTGCCCACGAATTCTCAGAATTATACATTACCAATGAAATTGCACCTCATCGATCAAAAATTGTACCCCACCTCTTCAAAATCAGAATTTTTTTTTAAAAGTGGGAATGTAGTACTGTGTTTTTCGTTTGGCAAGTCTTCTGTTTATTAAGGTTGTTGGATCTAGACATGTTCATTTATTTAAAAGTCGGGGGAGGGTGGGCCTACCTCCTATGTCCGGTGTGGTAGCCCTGATGGTGACTGTGGTTATACATATAAAAATCAGAGCTTTTACAGGAAAAGTCTTTTCCCAATTTGGTTTTTATCTTTTCCCTCTGCAGTTTCAGGGCACACTTCCTGGCTATCTCAAGAGACCTGACTAAAACGAGTACGTTTATGCTCATAGATATAGGGGCCTGGCAGTAAATCCCCTGTTTGTTGGAAAGCTAATGAATTACAGCCATCCACTGTCAGCAAGGGAAGGCACTGAGTGTCTGAGGGCTCCACACTGGGAGACTCGCCCAGGGAAGCGCTGACTGCGGGACCTGAGCCACCTAAGATACGAAGGACTGACTGGCCCAGCTTGGGACCACAGAGTTGTGCTGTCCAGTTCAGGAGCCACCAGGCACAGATGGCTGTTGAGCTCTCGAAATATGGAGAGTCTGAACTGAAATGGCTGTCAATGTGAAATACACACAAAATTTCAAACACTTCCTACTAAGAAAATTATAAACGGTATCATTAATAATTTTTACCTAAAGCCCAGACCAAAAAGTATTTGTATCCCCAAAGGTACTGAACTTAAAAATAACAATAATAATAATTTTTATTATATGTTAGATGACAATATTTGGAGTATTTTCAGTTAAACAAGATATATTATTGAAGTTAACTTCACTATTTTCTTTTTGCTTTTTTTTTTTTTATTTTTTTTTTGGTTGGTGTCTCACTCCGTCGCCCAGACGGGAGTGCAGTGGCTGCTTCCGGCCACCGCAGCCTCCACCTGCTGGGCTCCGGCGATCCTTCCGCCTCCGCCTTCCATGTAGCTGGAACTACAGGTGCGCGCTACCACAGCCGGCTAATTTTTTGATTTATTGTAGAGATGAGGTCTCACCAAGTGGCCCAGGCGGGTCTCGGACACA
>CAUYQG010274365.1:0-12745 GCA_963574415.1 Tarsius wallacei
AAATTTGAGTCTCATTCTGTTGCCCAGCCTGGAATGCAGTGGCTCCCTCATGGCCACCACAGCCTCGACCTGCTGGACTCAGGTGATCTTTCCACCTCAGCCTTCCAAGTAGCTGGAACTACAGGAACACGTCACCATGCCCAGCGAATTTTTTTATTTATTGTAGAGAGGATGTTTCACGAAGTTGCCCAGACTGGTGTCAAACCCGTGGGCTCAGGCAGTCCTTTCACCTTGGCCTCCCAAAGTGCTGGGATTATAGGCATGAACCACTGCACCTGATTTTTTTTTTTTTTGAGTTGGTATCTTTTACTCTGTCACCCAGGTGGGTGTGCAGTGTCATGCTCGTGGTTATCGCAGCCTCGACCTGCTGGGCTCAGGTGATCCTTCCGCTTCAGCCTTTCAAGTAGCTGGAACTATAGGTGCTCACCACCATGCCTAGCTAATTATTTTTTTTTTGAGTTGGAGTCTTACTCTGCTGCCCGGGCTGGAGTGCCATGGCACACTCACGGCCACCCAAGCATTGACCTGCTGGGCTCCAGCAGTCCTTCCGCCTCAGCCTGGCTGGTTTATTTTTTATTTATTTTTTATTTTTTTATTGTAGAGATGACGTTTTACCAAGTCCCCCAGGCTGGTCTCGAACCCCTGAGCTCAGGCAGTCCTCTCACCTTGGTCTCCCAAAGTGCTGAAATTACAGATTTGTCACTGCATCCAGCCTGGAAACCTTTCAGTGTCTGGTGATCATTGGCTGTTTAGTCAACTTTTTTTTTTTTTTTTTTTTGAGTTGCAGTCTCACTCTGTCGCCCAGACTGGAGTGCAGTGGCCGCTCCCAGCCACCGCAGCCTCTACCTGCTGGGATCCTGCGATCCTTCAGCCTCAGCCTTCCAAGTAGCAGGAATTACAGGCGCGCGCTACCACGCCCGGCTAATTTTTTGATTTATTGTAGAGATGAGGTCTCACCAAGTTGTTCAGGCGGGTCTCGAACCCGCGGGCTCAGGCAATCCCCTCACCTCAGCCTCCCAAGGCGCGGCATTACAGGCTGAGCTACCGAGCCCGGCTCGTTTAGTCAACTTTAAGAATAAAGTGCTGGACGGGCACGGTGGCTCACCTATAATCCCAGCACTTTGGGAGGCTGAGGTGAGAGGATTGCCTGAGCCCACGGGTTTCAGACCAACTTGGGCAACTTGGGGAGACTTCATTTCTACAGTAAATCTAAAAATTAGCTAGGTGTAGTGGCACACAACTGTAGTTCCAGCTCCTTGGAAGACTGAGGTGGAAGGGTCACGTGAGCCCAGCAGGTTGAGGCTGTGGTAGCCATGATCATGTCTCTGCACTCCAGCCTGGGCGGCAGAGTGAGGCTCCGACTCAAAATAAAAGTGCTTAAACACGGAAAACTGTGTTTGGGGGGGCTTGTTTGCTTGTAGCTTTCACTGTAGGGTGATGGTTAGCTGCTTCTTTTTTTGGTTTATTTATTTATTTTTAGTTTTTTGAGTTGGAGTTTGTTATTTTTTTTTATTTTTGGAGTCTCACTCAGTCGCCCAGACTGGAGTGTGGTGGCCGCTCCCTGCCACCGCAGCCTCCACCTGCTGGGCTCCGGCGATCCTTTCGCCTCAGCCTTCCAAGTAGTTGGAACTACAGGCGCGCGCTACTATGCCTGGCTAATTTTTGATTTATTGTAGAGATGAGGTGTCGCCAAGTTGCCCAGGCAGGTCTTGAACCCGCGGGCTCAGGCAATCCACTCACCTCAGCCTCCCAAAGCACTGGATTACAGGCTGAGCCACCGAGCCTGGCTGGATTTACCATGTTTAATGGATGCCTTTTTCTCAGGTAAGTGGGCAATTCGATTTCAACTTAATTGCTCCCTCAGCAAACTACATACAGAACACTTATTAGTTATTACACAAGTAATTTGGCCTGTGGCGGTGGGTGTGGTTACAAAAACAATTCAGAACTGAGAAGTCCCCCTGCTTATTGTTTAGTTTTTATTTACTTTTTATTTTTAGTTTTTGAGTTGGAGTCTCACTCTGTCGCCCAGGCTGGAGTGCAGTGGCATGCTCACGGCCACCCCAGTGTTGGCCTGCTGGGCTCCGATGATCCTTTCACCTCAGCCTTCCAAGTATCCGGAACTACAGGTGCGTGCTACTGCGCCTGGCTAGTTTTTTTGTGATTTATTGCCCAGGCTGGTCTTGAACCCGCGGGCTCAGGCAATCCACTCGCCTCGGCCTCCCAAAGTGCTGGGATAACAGGCTGAGCCACTAAGCCGACCTTTATTTACTTTTTAGTATCTCTGTCTTTTTTTTTTTTTTTTTTGAGTTAGAGTCTTATTCTTGCTGCCCAGACTGGGGTGCAGTGTCACGCTCATAGCCCCTGCAGCCTCGACCTGCTGGGCTTAGGCGATCCTCCCGCCTCAACCTTCCAAGTAACTAGAACTACTTACGCACGCCACCTCGCCTGACTAATTTTTTGTGATTTATTGTGGAGATGAGGTCTCACCAAGTTGCCCATGCTGGTCTCGAACCTCCCGCCTCGTCCTCCCAAAGTGCTGGGATTACAGGCTGAGCTGCGGTGCCTGGCTCGTATCGCTATCTTTTTAATTTTCCTTTTTGTTTTTTAAGTTGGAGTCTCACCCTGTCGCCCAGGCTGGAGTGCAGTGGCTCATGATCACTGCGGCTTTAACCTACTGGGCTCAGGCAATCCTTCTGCCTTAGCCTTCCAAGTAGCTGGAACTACAGGTGCAACCTGCCATGCCTAGCTAATTTTTGGGTTTATTGTAGCGACGATGTCTCGCCATGTTGCCCAGACTGGTCTTGAACCCCTTGGCTCAGGCAGTCCTCCCACCTTGGCTTTCCAAAATGCTGGGATTACAGGCTTTGAGCCACTGCACCTGGCTATCTTTTTAATTTTTAAAATTGTTTTTGTAGAGACAGAGTCTTGCTATGTTCTCCAGGTGGGTCTTGAACTCCTGGTCTCCATGATCCTCTTGCCTCAGTTTCCCAAAGTGCTGGGATTACAGGCATGAGCTACTGTGCCCGGCCTAGTATTTCCATATATCAAATAAATTTCTTTGAAGGTTTTGGTTTTGAAATACAAAAGCTGAAGTGGTTCCTTTACCTCTTCAGAGGTGGCTTTTCCTTTGGAATGATGTCTTTCTGGATAAGAGGTCACTTTCCCAAAAGCATCCTTGTCAGTTGGTTCTTTATTTATTTTGAGTTGGGATCTCATCTGTTGCCCAGGCTGGAGAGCAGTGGGGCATGATCACAAGTCAGCGCAGCCTCACGCTCCTGGGCTCAGGTGATCTTTTCACCGCTGCCTCCTGAGTGGCTGAGACCACAAGTGCGTGACCCACGTCCAGCTACGTTTTAGATTTTTTTTGTAGAAATGAGGTCCCACCATGTTGCCCAGGCTGGTCTCAAACTCCTGGGCTCAGGCATTTCTCCCACCTCAGCCTTCTGAAGTGCTGGGATTACAGGTGTGAGCCATCAGGCCTGGCCAGGTACTTTATTTTGTAAAGGTTTTTGGACTGTTTTCTGCAGTCTACTTTTAATAGGTTGCTAAGTTCTGATCACATTATACTTAAAATGCTGTTTTCAAGGGATCAGTAAGCGTTTATTGAGCACCTTCTGTGTATGAAGTGCTATTTTATGTATCTGAAAGAGGATATGTGAGTTTTTGAGACTGGTCCCTGATTCCCGAGAATTGAATGGTACAATGGAGTACAGATTGCTGAGCAGGAAATGAGAAAAGAGTCAGTGAAAAGGCAGCAAGAAAAGGCCTGCCTTATTGCAGTAAGTGCTGCAGCCAGACATTGTTGGGAAGACGAGTTCGTCTATATCTTAAAGGATGTGAGACGTGGGGTGATGTACTGTGTATGAAAACTTTTTAAGAAACTCGGCATTTTAGCAAATTTAGAAAAAACGTAGAAACCTTAGAGCACCAAATATTTGTCATCTGTTTTTTCTGTTCCCTGTGAGTGTGCATGTTTACATTTGAAAGTGGCAGTAATCAGTGATTGTGTCTCATTGTACTTGCTCTGCCCTGTGTTATCTGACATGCGTTCCTGTCTTTAGTGTTTTCAGTGAGTACATGGCGTTTGTCACCTCGAGTCCCAGTTCCCTCGATTGTGTGTTGGGTGAAGTCTGTACCCTTTAGTACATAGTGGAATTATTAGGTCAGAAGGGATGAGTGGCATGAGATGAAGCTGGAGAGACAGGGCAAGGTTATGTAGGGCCTTGTTGCCATGGTAACGAGTTGGGATGTTTCATAACCATTGTAGTCCTTGAAGATTTTAGGCGTGGGATTATTATATATATGTGTGTGTACACACATATATACATACTTATATAAAAAATTTTTTTTTTTGAGTTGGAGTCTCACTCTGTTGCCCATACTGGAGTGCAGTGGCACACTCCTGACCACCGCAGCCTTGACCTGCTGGGCTCCGGCGATCCTTCTGCCTCAGCCTTCCAAGTAGCCGGAACTACAGGCGCATGCTACCACGTACTAATTTTTTTTCGATTTATTGTAGAGACAAGGTCTCACCAAGTTGCCCAGGTCGGTCTCGAACCTGTGGGCTCAGGCAGTCCACTTGCCTTGGCCTCCCAAAATGCTGGGATTGCAGGCTGAGCCACTGAGCCTGGCCAAAAAAAATTTTTTTTTAATTGTAGAGCTGAGGTTGCCCTGGTCTTGAACTCTGGGGTTCAGGCAACCCTCTCACCTTGGCATCTCAGAGTTCTGGGACTACAGGTGTGGATTGCTGTGTTCAGGTTGAATGATATTTTTGAAAGATGATCTGGCTGTGGTGTGGAGAATGTAGGAAGGAAACCACAGGAAGCAGGAGGCCAGGGAGTAGACTTGACCCAGGTGGCATAAGTATAGATGCAGAGGGACTGGTGGATTAAGTCAAGATGTAGACGTTTAAATTTAATTTTTTGAGTAGGTAAGATAGCTATACTGGTATGAGCAAGATAAAGTGCAGTGCCTTCCCCTCTAGCCACTCACTTCTTCTCTTGACTGGTCACAGGTATTAAAATTATTGTGTATCTTTTATGATATTAGACAGTTATGGGCCACTTGACGTTTTGGTTAACGATGGGCAGCATATTCTACAATGGTCCCATAAAATTATAATGGAGGTGAGCTGGGCATGGTGGCTCAGCCTGTAATCCTAGCACTTTGGGAGGCCGAGGTGAGAGGATTGCCTGAACCCGGGGTTCGACACCAGCCTACCTCATCTCTACAATTACAAAAAATTAGCCAGGCATGGTGGCATGCATCTGTAATTCCAGCTACTTGGAAGGCTGAGGCAGAAGGATTGCCTAAGCCCAGCAGGTCCTCTCATGTCGGCCTCCCAAGTGCTAGGATTACAGGCTTGAGCTACTGTGTCCAGCCCTGGTAGATATTTCTTAAATCTCAGCACATTGATTTCTCTTCCATGTCTTTATTTTTCTCTTGCAGTTAAATTTTGAAGATATTAATTTATTTGTCCTAATGTTTCCCATAACCTTGTTTTGCTGATTGCATTCTTTTTTTTTTTTTTGAGTTGGATTCTCATTCCATCACCCAGGCCAGAGTTCAGGGCATGCTCACGGCCACCCCAGCGTCAACCTGCTGGACTCAGGCGATCCTTCAGCCTTAGCCTTCCAAGAAATCGTAACTATAGGCGTGTGCTACCATGCCTGGCTAATTTTTTTATTAATTGTAGAGATGAGGTCTCATCAAGTTGCCCAGGCTGTTCTAGAACCCGTGGGCTCAGGCAGTCCCCTCACATTGGCCTCCTAAAGTGCTGGGATTACAGGCTTGAGCCGCAGTGCTCGGTCTGCTGATTGCATTCTTATGGTGGTGTTTTGACAGTTCCTCTGTCCTCCATAGTTCCCATCATTGGTAAGTAAGATCTAGAGCTGCTGCTGTCCAACATGATTGCCACTAGCCACATGTGACTCTTGAGTGCTTGAAATGTGGTTAGTGGGTTTTGAGATGAGCTTTAAGTGCAGAATGCATACAAGATTTCTGAAACTTACTGCAAAAAGGAGAGTGTGACTTATCACACTAGTACTTTAAAAAATGTTGGTTATGGCTGGGCTTGGTGGCTCAGCCTTGTGGCCCAGCACTTGTAATCCCTGTAGTTCCGGCGACTTGGAAGGCTGAGGCGGAAGGGTCACTGGATCCCAGCAGGTTGAAGCTGGGGTGGCTGTGAGTGTGCCACTGCACTCCAGCCTGTGTAATGGAGTGAGACTCCAACTAAAAAAAAAATATTGGTTACATATGGACATATATTTTGGATATATTGGGTTAAGTAAAATGTTAAAAGTTATTTGATGTGTTTCTGATTTTTCTTAGCATGATTACTAGCAAATTAAAAGTTACATGCATGGCTTACTCTTGTGGCTGACATCATCTTTTTTTAGGAGCTCCCTCAGGTGAAGATTTGTCCTTTTTTCCTTTAGCAATAGTATGTCATAACTGGTATTGAATTCTTTTATCAGTAACAATAATAAGTTTGTCTTGCTTTGTGACTTTAATAGTCATTAATATTCATTACTGTGAGTCATTAACTCATTAGGGGTTGAAGAGCTGTTGTCTTTTCTTCATTTATTTACTGGAGTGCTTCTGCAAAGAGAAACTGGTTACCATAAAGTACAATTCATATAGGAAAGGAGGAAAGGATTTTTGATACTATACAGAAAGTATCTGATGTATTAGAATCTTAATAAGTGCTAGCCTAAGAAAGACCAAGAGGATTGTCTTTGTCCTTTGTAATTTGAAAATTGTTTAATAACTGGTTAAGATTATTTCTACACTTGGAGTCTAGGCCACTCTGCCTACTGTCAGATTTGAAGACTAACAGGTAGTCCTAGAGAGCCTTGGCTGCTTCCTTGTCCTTGGAATTTGCCTGTATTCTCTGAACTTCTTGAATACTAGGGTGAAAAAAATGCCCAGTTGCTGGCCTGACTTCTGATGGCTTGATTAGTTTTGCCTGTTTCCTGTTTCTGAACTTTATATCAAGGGGGTCATCATGCAGTGTGTACTCATGTCTGGATTTTTTTTTTTTTTGAGTTGGAGTCTCACTCTGTCACCCAGACTGGAGTGCAGTGGCTGCTCCTGGCCACTGAAGCCTCGACCTGCTGGACTCCGGTGATCCTTCTGCCTCAGCCTTCCAAGTAGCTGGAACTACTGGTGCGCGCTAATTTTTTGATTTATTGTAGAGATGAGGTCTCGCCAAGTTGCCCAGACGGGTCTCGAACCCGCGGGCCACTCATCTCAGCCTCCCAAAGCACGAGATTACAGGCTGAGCCACCAAGCCCAACTTTTTTTTTTTTTTTTTTTTAAGTTAGCGTCTTACTCTGTTGCCCAGGCTGGAGTGCAGTGGCACTCTCAGAGCCACTGCAGCCTTGACCTGCTGGACTCAGGCAGTCCTTCCGCCTCAGCCTTCCAAGTAACTGGAACTATAGGCACGCGCCCCCGTGCCTGGCTAATTTTTTTGATTTATTGTAGAGATGAGGTCTCACCAAGTTGCCCGGGCTGGTCTTGAAGCCGTGGGCTCAGGCAATCCTCTCACAGCCTCCTAGGGTGCTGGGAATATAGGTATGTGCCCGGCCTTTTTTTTTTGAGTTGGAGTCTCATTCTGTTGCCCAGGCTGGAGGGCAGTGGCATGCTCATGGCCACCATTGCCTTCACTTGCTGGGCTCAGGTGATTGTTCTACCTCAGCCTACCAAGTAGGTGGAGCTACAGGCGTGTGTCACCATGCCTGGCTAATATTTGATTTATTGTAGAGATGAGATCCTGCCAAGTTTCCCAGGCTGGTCTCGAACTACTGGGCTCAGGTAATCCTCTCACCTAGGTCTCCCGAAGTGTTGGGATTATAGGCATGAGCCACTGCGCCCCACCTGTCTGACTTATTTTTGGGGTGGGGGGGCGTCGAAGTCTCTGTCGCCCAGGCTGGAGTGCAGTGGTATGCTGCACGGCCACCACAGTCTTGACCTGCTGGGCTCAGGCGATCCTTCTACCTCAGCTTTCCAAGTAGCTGGAACTACAGGTGTGCTCCGCGCCACCATGCCCGGCTAATTTTTCTTGATTTATTGTAGAGACAAGGTCTTAGCAAGTTGCCCAGGCTGGTCTTGAACCCCTGGGCTCAGGCAGTCCTCTCACCTTGGCCTCCCTAAGTGCTGGGTTACAGAAGTGAGCCACCATGCCTGGCCAGTGTGGCTCTTTTTTTTTTTTTTTAAATTTTTATTGTAAAGATGTGGGATACAATTCAGGGTTAGGTATACAAACATTGATCATGCAGGTACCTCTTCTTTTTTTTTTATAAGTTGGAGTCTCACTCTATTGCCCAGGCAGGAGTACAGTGGCACGCTCATGGCCACTGCAGCCTTGACCTGCTGGGCCCAGGTGATCCCTCCCCCTCAGCCCTCCAAGTAGCTGAACAAGATGCGCCGCCATGCCCGGCTCATTTTTTAATTTATTGTGGAGATGAGGTCTCGGAAAGTTGCCCAGGCTGGTCTCAAACCCATAACCTCAGGCAACCCTCTTACCTCAGCCTCCCAAAGTGCTGGAATTATAGGCGTGAGCCACCACACCTGGCCAAGTCTGGCTTCTTTTGACCAGCATCATGTGACTTAAGATTCATTTGTGTTGCTGCGAACTGCTGTAGATTGTTCATTGTCATTACTGCATAATAATGTGACTATTCCACTGTCTGGATATACCACAGTTGGTTCATTGTACTACACACAGACATTTGGGTTGTTTCTAGTTTTGGGGTATTCCAATACCCACGTACACCTTTTGGCACATGATGTCAAAGAGACACGCGGCGGCAGAGACATCCTCAGAGAAGTCTGGGCTGAAGTGGCTGCTGTCGGAGGCAGCAAGTGCCACAGGAAAGGCGGGGGGCTCGGACCCGCTTGGCAGAGGAGGCGGTGATGTCCGCTTGGGGTTCGGGCGAGGAGGCTGCCTGTTGGGAGCCGGTGGCGTCGCTGGCCGGGCAAGGCAGGCGCTGAGGTTGGGAACGGGGATTGGAACTGCTGGACATTGTTGGGAGACAGTGAAACTTTGGGGGAAGGACGTTAGACTTTGTGGCAGTGGGTTCTGTTTGGTAGACCGTTGAATGAGTGAATGGTGGGCACAGAAACGTGGTGGGTGGGACAGCAGGGCAGCCTTTCTGTAGCCTGTCTCCGGTGAAGTCAGGAGACAAAGACGTCTCGTGTGACTGAGTGCATTGGACCCTTCAAGGTTCTGTTTATTCACAAGGGCACCCATTCAAAAAGGCTTTAGTTGTGACCTAGGAGTGTGATCATTATGATTTTTCTTTTCTTTTTTTTTGAGTTGGAGTCTCGCTCTGTCCCCCAGACTGGAGTGCAGTGGCTGCTTCCGGCCACCGCAGCCTCGACCTGCTGGGCGCTGGCGATCCTTCCGCCTCAGCCTTCCGAGTAGCCGGAATTACAGGCACGCGCTACCACGCCCAGCTGATTTTTTGATTTATTGTAGAGATGAGGGCTCGCCAAGTTGCCCAGGCGGGTCTCGAACCTGCTGGCTCAGGCAATCCCCTCACCTCAGCCTCCCAAAGGCGCGGGATTACAGGCTGAGCCACCGAGCCTTGCTTATTGAGTCAAGTACTTCACTAAGTGATTTATATGGAGTTTTTAATCCTTATAACAACCTCATCAGGTGCGGTTACTAACCTAGTTTCTCCGTTTCACAGAAGAGGGAAAGGAGTGTCTTACTAGTGTTTTTACCCAGGCAATGTGAGGTATCATTTGGGTCACAGAATAGCAAAATAGTAAAAGAAGCAGTTAAAGCTTTCTATCCTTCCTAGCTATCCTCCTTAGCTGCAAACTGGGGACAGAAAGGAGGTGTGATCGTTTCTGAGTGTACCAGTGATATGTGCACAGACTCCTGCTGAAGTCAGTGGGTCCAGGGTGGTGGTGCAGGTGCCTGGCCCCTCGGGTGCCTGCCGCCCCTTGGGGAGTCTCCTGGCCCTCCCTTTGCACAGCTTGGTCAGGGGCATTTGAGGCCATTAGTGAGGAACGTATAACCACAGCCACTTGTTTGTTTTTTTCTTTCCAGTGATTTGTCTCCATTTCTCGGTCTGTGTGCCGTGATCCTCACTCAAAGCAATGTGTTGCACCCAGTGTGGTCCGGATGTGGGTGGGTCGGCTCCCGTGTACTTAACATCTCTATTCTCTTTCATTTTGGATCACTCAGTTATGCTCTGTGAGATTTGTGTGTGTAGCAGAAACAGGTGGGCTCTGGCACCTGTCCCTCTGCCGTCTGCGGAGAGGCTGCAAGGAAGTTTCTCCTGAGAGTCTGCTGTAGGCGCGCAGCATGGCTCTCGCTCTCGAGAAAGCCATCCTGGCGACGCACGCAGACGCGTCTCGTAGGGAAGCTGTTGCTTGGCACGCACTGTCACGAAAATGGGAAAGGAAGGGCAGCAGTGGCTGTGGGCGCGACCAGAGCCCGGGGCCACTGACTCCCAGCTGAGGATAGCGCCAGACATTGTGCTGTTTGGCTGGCTGGCTTTCTCCAGGTCTCAAGTCCAGCTTTTCTCTTCAAGGCACGCAGTCTTTTCTTTTGACGTCGTTTAGGTATGTTGGACTGGAATTGGGGGCCGAGTCCTCTTGGCAGTTCAGGTCTCTGGAGCTGAGGTATGTGGGCCAGTTTGGCGCCACCTGTGTGCAGTGGCGCCTCAGGACTGTGAGCGGGCAGCAGGCCTGGCGTGGTTCAGGCGGCAGATTGTGTGTGTCGTCCTGCTGCCAGGGGCGCGGGGCTGGGGTGGAAGGGCTCTGCCTGGAAGTGCCAGTTGAGCAGGAGCTGAAAGAGTGCCTGACATTGGCTGGGCAGAGAACTAGGGCCTCGGAGGTCCTTGGAGAAGGACCAAGGCTGCCTCCTGTGATCAAGAAGGGGGCTCTCCTTCTTTGGAAGTGAGGGGTAGCCCGGTGGCTCCCAGACCTCTGCTTTCAGGTGCTGGGGAATGGAACAGGGCATGGGAGGCGGGGAAGGGCTTTCCTGCTCCTTGCTGTCTGAGGAGGTCAGAGCCTGCTCTATCAACTGAAGCACCAAGGGCTAGTGGTCAGGAGGGTGAGGAGCACACAGGCTGGCCAGGCGCCAGTAGTCTGGTCCATCCATCTCGCCTTGTTTCTTATGATGAAACTTTGCAAACTATTTTTTTTTTGAGTCGGAGTCTCACTCCATCACCCAGGCTGGAGTGCAGTGGCACGTTCACGGCCACCCCAACGTCGACCTGCTGGGCTCTGGTGATCCTTCTGCCTTCCAAGTAGCTGGAACTACAGGCATGTGCTGCCACGCTCGGCTCATGTTTTGTAGTTTCTTTTCTTTTTTTTTTTTTTGAGTTGGAGTCTCACTCTGTCGCCCAGACTGGAGTGCAGTGGCCGCTCCCAGCCACCACTCGGCTCATGTTTTGAAAGCAAGATTTATTGAGAGGACAGAAAAGCTCCCATAGTGGGAGGGTACTCGAAGGGATTGCCTTAATTTTTTATTATTGTAGAGATGAGCTCTTGCCAATTTGTCTGGGCTGGTCTCTAACCCGTGGGCTCAGACAATCCACTCGTCTCGGCCTCCTAAAGTGCTAAGATGACAGGCTGAGCCACCGAGCCTGGCCTTTAGGAACTATTGTAAAATATTGTTGTTTGTGAATGTATTCTGTGACAGTTTTGTCACTAAGACTGTCTGTACATGACAAAAATTTCATGTAATAGACTGAAATTGCTTTAGATTCCCCCCTCCCAAAGTGTTACTCTGTCACAGCTACTGCACTACAGCCTGAACCTGCTGGGCCCGGGGATCCCTCCACCTCCGCCTTCTAAGTAGCTGGGACTACAGACGTGCAACACCATGCTTGGCTAATTTTTTGACTTATTGTGGAGATGAGGTTTTGTCATGTAGCTCACGCTTTTTTCGAACTTCTGGACTCAGATATTCCTCTCACCTTGGCCTCCCAAAGTTTTGGGATTACAGGTGTGAGCCACCACTGCACCTGGCCTGCTTTGGTTATTTTTTATTTTTATTTTTATTTTTATTTTTATTTTTTTGAGTTGGAGTCTCACTCTGTCACCCAGACTGGAGTGCAGTGGCCACTCCCGGCCACCGCAGCCTCGACCTGCTGGGCTCCAGCGATCCAAGTAGCTGGAACTACAGGCACGCGCTACCACGCCTGGCTAATTTTTTATTTATTGTAGAGATGAGGTCTCACCAAGTTGCCCAGGCGGGTTTCGAACCCGCGGGCTCAGGAAATCCACTCATCTCGGCCTCCTAAAGTGCTGGGATTACAGCTGAGCCACCGAGCCCGGCCTGCTTTGGTTATTTAAGAAGAATTAATTACCTTACACTGGTGTGCTTTAATTTATAAACAGTTACTCAATGAATGCAGGCTATTTGGATGGCACAATTGAGGAAGAACTTTTTGGCATAGATTTTAAGGTAAAGATAAAAACTTTTTTTTTTTTTTGAGTTGAAGTCTCACTCCGTTGCCCAGTCTGGAATGCAGTGGCTGCTCCCAGCCACCGCAGCCTCGACCTGCTGGGCTCCAGCGATCCTTCCGCCTCAGCCTTCCAAGTAGCTGGAACTACAGGCGCGCACTACCACACCCGACTAATTTTTTTTTTTATTTATTGTAGAGATGAGGTCTCGCCAAGTTGCCCAGGCGGGTCTCGAACCCGCGGGCTCAGGCAATCCACTCACCTCAGCCTCCCAGGGCGCGGAATTATAGGCTGAGCCACCGAGCCAAGCTGA
>CAUYQG010274368.1:0-26328 GCA_963574415.1 Tarsius wallacei
TGGGAATGCAAACTAATACAACCTCTTTGGAAGACAGTGTGGCAATTTCTGAAAGAACTAGAAATCGACTTTCCACATGACCCAGCAATTCCCCTATCGGGAATATACCCAGAGGAACTCAAATCATTCTACAAAAAAGATACCTGCACACATATGTTTGTTGCAGCACTATTCACAATAGCAAAAACATGGAACCAACCATGTTGTCCATCGAAGCTGGACTGGATAAAAAAAATGTGATACTTATATGCAATGGAATATTATGCAGCCATAAAGAGGGACAAATATATGGACTTTGCAGCAACTTGGATGGATTTGGAGTCAATCATGTTCAGTGATTTATCACAGAAACAAAGAACAGAGTTCCATATGTTCTCACTCATAAACGGACCTTGAACAATTATAATGCTATAAGAAAGCGATTGGCAGTAGTGGGAAACTGTCAGGGGCAGGGGTGGGTGGGATTGGCAGTTGAGGGAGACTGCTAGGGGAGGGAGGGGCATACCTCATCAACAAGGGTACCTGCATGATCAATGTTTATATACCTAACCCTGAAATGTACCCCACATCTTTATAATACAAATTTTAAAAATAAAAATAAATAAATAAATAAATAACATGATGTTTTCCACAACAATGTGAATGGCCTTAAGGCCACTGAAGTTTACGCTCAAAATGGTTAAAATGGAAAATTTTGTTACATAGACATTTCTTATTGTGGTAAAATATATATAACAAAAAACTTAAACATTTTAGCCATTTTCCAGGGTACAATTCAGTGTCATTAAGACCATTCACACTGATATGCAGCCATCACCACCATCCATCTCCAAAACTTTATCTTTCTAAACAGAAACTCTGTGTCCACTAAACAAAAGCACCCCACTACTGTCACCTCAGTCCCTGGCAGTCACCTCTGTGCTTTCTCTCTCTAGGTATCTCATATAAATAGAATCATACAATGTGTGTCCTTTTGTGTCTGGCTTATTCCCCTTGGCAGAATGTCTTTATGGTTCATCCATGTTGTAGCATGAAACAGGACATCTTCCGTTTTATGACTGAATACAATTCCATTGTATGTACATGCCAACTTTATTTATTCCTTCATCAGTCAATAAACATTTGGGTTGTGTCCACCTTTTGGTTATTGTGAATAATGCTGCTATGCACATGGGTGTGCAGATATCTGTTCAAGTCTTTGCTTTCAATTCTTTTAGGTAGATACCCAAAAGTGAAATTGCTGGATCCTATGGTTAGTCTATGATTAATTTTTTAAGGCATCATCACTGTTGCATTACATATTTCACCACAAAAAAATTTTTTTTAAGCCTATATTGGCTGGGCACAGTGGCTTAAGCCCATTATCCCAGGGCTTTGAGAGGCTGAGGCAGGAGGATTGCTTGAGGCCAGGAGTTCAAGACCAGTCTGTGTTATCTAGCAAGTCCCTGTCTTTACAAATAAAAAAATACAATTAGCTGGGCATGGTGGTGGAGGAGCACTTGAGCCCAGGAGTTCGAGGCTGCATTGGGCTATGGTCACACCACTGCTCTCCAGCCTGGGTGACAGAGCAAGACCTTGTCTCTAAAGAAAAAAAAAGGCCCATGTTAATCACGACATGTTTGTGTCCTCTATTATCATTGAATAAAGTGGACATTCCAAGAAGAAGCATCTGTGGCTTCCGGCACTCTCTGATACCCTGCCAGGCTATTTGTATCCCTCATTCACATCCCCAAATGAAGGGGAAGCATGGCTACCATTCATTCATTTATTTATTCCACAAATATTGGTTGGGAGCCAGGAACTCCACTAGATGACAGAAGGTGAACAAAGCTGGACATAGCCCGGCCTCTAGGAGCCTACAGCCTGGAGGGAAGGCAGGTGTCATCATGGGGTCTCTGCCCTGTGGCACTGAAGGCCCAGCAGTCATTCTCAGTGCCTACACGGAGAGGCAGGAGGGCTGCCTGCAGCAGGTATGCTTCTTGGCTGGCTGGTGCTCCTTTCCTTTCCCTTAGCCTCAGCTTTCTCATCTGCTAAATGGGGGTGACCACTGCCCCTTCCAAGCCCACTGGTGAGGTAGGAGGAGGTTCATATTCCTCTCACCCTCTTTTTTCTCTCCCACTTCTGTGAGCTTGGCAAAGGCATATTATCATCTCCATCTTTCCGGTGCATAGACTGAGGCCCGGTGAAGCAAGGCCAGACCTGTGCAAGCTCCGCAAAGCCCTCCGCAGGACCTTTCACAGGACAGTCTCTCTCTCCTCCACAAACAGTCATTGGATCTGCTCTCTTGCCCTCAGTACCCCTCAGCCTGCAGGCACTGGCTGCTCCTCCAGCTGGGCTCCTGTCAAATGTCCAAATGTCCGTGTGTCCTGGTATCTGAGGGCAAAGACAGGGCCCTTGAGGGACCCTGCCAAGGCACCTCCCCTTTACCTGCTCCCTCCCACCAGGTAGGGCCCTGGGCTCCAGACAGGGGAGATGGGACTCCCAGGGGACCAGCCCTCACCCCTACTGGCTTTCGAGCACATTCTCTATCCGTTTTGTGCTATTTTTCTGCTCTGTCCAGTTGGACACAGACTCCCAGTCCCACAGACCCAGACTTAGTTCTTAGTTGACTTGTGGAGCCTTAGATAAGTTGCTGGAAATCTCTGAGTCTCAGTTTCCATCTATAAACCTGCTACCTCTGATGGATGAATAAATTGTGCTCACTTGGTAGAATACTACTGTATTCACCAGCTCGGCCATAGCCAAACACTGTAGACTGGGTGGCTTAAGCAACAAAGTTGTATTTTCTCACAATTGTGGAGCTAGAAGTCCAAGGTCAAGGAGCTAGCAGGCTGGTTTCTCTTAGGTCTCTCACCTTGGTTTGCAGATGTATCTTCACATGGCTTTTTCCTCTGTGTGTGTGCACTCCTCGTGTCTCTTCCTCTTATAAAGACAAGGCCAGGTGCAGTGACTCATGCCTGAAATCCCAGAACTTCGGGAAACTGAGGTGGGAGTGTTACTCGAGGCCAGGAGTTCAAGACCAGCCTGTGCACCACAGCAAGACTCCTTCTATTTAAAAAAAAAAAAAGACACTAGTCCTGTGAACCAGGACCCTACCCTTATTACCTAATTTAACTTTAATTACCTTCTTAAAGGCACTATTTCCAAATGTGGTCACCTTGGGGTTTAGGGCTTCAACTTACAAATTTGGGGAGAGGGATTTGGTTAAATCCATTACAACTATTCAGTAATTAAAAGGAACAAGCCAATGATAAGCAAGAGCAGCTAGATGCAAAACTCATATACTGTATGATTCCATTTATATGAAATGCTAGAAAAGTCAGATGAATTCACAATGACAAAAAGCACATCTGCCATTGTCTGGGCTGGGGGAGGGGAGGATTCCTGGGACAGTCTGTGAGAGACTTGATGACAAAGAAATCCAGGGGAAGTTTCTGGGGGTGATGGAACTGCTGTATCTTGACTGTGGTGGTTACATGGAATGTATACGTTTGTCAAAACTCATTGAATTATGTGCACTGGAAATGAGTGCATTTTGTGTGTGTAAATTATACCTCGATAAAAGAAAATGTTTAAAAAACTCAACCTCAAAGAGTTAAAAATAAGAATTAAGTTAGATTGTTGTTAATAAATGAGTTAATGCCGGCAAAGTGCTTAGCTTGGAGCCGGGCACGGTGTAAAAGCACAAGTAAATGGTAACCATGGTAACCCGAAAACAAGACTTTTGCTCAGTAAGTGAGGAAGAAAGAGAAATAAATGCAGAGGGCACACAAAGTGGGTGTGAGGGGGCTTCTTCCAGGTCCAGAGCAGACAGGCAGGGGCTGTGAACTCAGACTCCTGTAGTCACTGGGTGGCTCTCTCCCCGACCAGAGGAGGACTCCTCCACCACCTGTCAGTGTCTTTTGGGCCCTGGGAGCAGTCACCTGCAACTCAGCCCCTGCTCAGCCCTGATCCTGTTTCTTTCACTCATTCACTCACTGAACATGCACACTGGATCGCCACCTGATACAAGAAAAGATATCAATAGCTGTCTTTATTTACTGAGTACATCTTAAGTGACAGACAGAAGCTGTGCTCGTGTTTGATATTTCAGGTTGAACCCAATGAAAGAGGTGATGTTTGACAAGTTTTCACACACAGAAAAGGCAACCTACTATATGAACTCTTCCATACGTATGACAAGTCTGTAGAGTAGATATTATAGTTCCCATTTTGCAGCTGAGAAGGCTTACATTCAGAGAAGTGAAATGACTGATCCAAGGTCACACAGCTATAAGTGGCTGGACTTGAACACAAGTCTGCCTCTGGTACCCATATATTATATGTTCCTTACCCTTAAGGAGTCCCAGTTCAGTGAAGGGGTGAACACATTAAATATGTCCCCACTCATCCCAAGTCCCTAGACAGGCTGCCTTCAGCTTTTCAGATACTGGATATGTGTGCATTGGGCTTTTTAGGATGCCAAGGTCTTGCCAGCCCTGCACACGGCTCCCCTGCCCACTAGGACACCTTGTCGTCTCCTGGCCTGCTTCTCCCTAGACCTCAGGGTTTGTGTGGTCAGTGTTGGTTGGCCCCCGCCAGGGCTGTGCTTGTAAGTCTCTGTTGCCCCAGGAGCTGGCCTCATTCTGCCCATCTTGTCCTCACTCCAGGCCTGCCCTTCCAGCCCCTCCATAAAGGCTTCCTCCAATTTCAGGTTTGTCTTTAATTTACGGCTCATTAGCAGATCAAAGAGGACGGAGACCCCCTGAGTCCAAGGGACCCTCAGGCAGCCCCCTCCTCACACTGTCACAAGGTGCCCCCTTGGCAGGAGGCAAGGGGATCCCCCTTGGCTGCTCTTTGTGAAGCAAGGAGAGGGGGCTGGGACCTGGCTCTGGCTCCCCCATTTATAACAGGGCCAGAGGTTCAGCTGGCAGGGCTGAGGGGAGGCACTGGGAAGTGGCATCAGCCCCTCCTCCAGAGCCTGAGCAGGACAAGGACAGTTAATTCCTCTGGTGTTATCAGCTGGGCACAGGCACTGGTTGCATAGCAACCCAGATTGCTCTCTGTCTTCAGTGCTCAAAAAAAAAAAAAAAAAGGAAAAAAGAAAAAAATCAGCATTTTCTCCAACTCCATGAAATGGAAATGGGCCTGGGGCACTCCAGACTTCCTGTCCCCCAAGCATGGCTTGTTTGCAGAAAGTCCTCACCCATACTACGTGGTAGGGTCCCCACTCTTAAGGCCTTCGTCTCCCTCTCGCTTCCCGCGTGCCAGACTGGGTGTGGGGATTCACCCATCGCCCTACAGCTGCAGTGTGGAGCTGGGTCAGAAGCTGGGTCTGAGTTTGTTCAAAGGGATGTGGGACAGGCCTAGGGTTGGGGTGACAGAGCGTGAACTGGGGGGAGCCCCAGCCAGTCTTGACAACGGAATTGACTTATCCGTTCACTAAGAAATATTAATTTGGCACCTGCTGGGTGCTATAACCCTAAACTCCCCAAATTTGGTGGGTTAAAGATGACTGCCAATTCTTTGCCACTCCTCTCATGGATAAGTGGTGTCTCTTCCCTCCTGCTAAATTGGGGCTGACTCTGACTGGTTTGACCCACAGAATGTGACAGTGGAGACACTGTAACTCTGAGACTAAGCCCTAAGAAGTGAGTGCCTTCTGCCTTTGCTGTTTGAAATGCTCCTTCCTCGAGCCCAGTCTCCATGATGCTAGGAAACCCAAGCAGCCACATGAAGGGCCCTTTGAAGCCTGTATCATGTGCCAGCCACGTAAGACCATAGGAGATTATGTGAGGCAGAAGAATCCTCCAGCCGAACCCTGACCCCCCTGCCCCATAGAATCAGGAGCAAATGAAATGATTGTCTCTAAGTGAGTCAGTTTCAGAGTAGCTTGTTATGCAATAATAGGTAACTAAGTCACCAGGAGAGCTTACTTTTTCATTCACGGACTCTCAAACATCAACAAGATGGTTTAAGAACCTGGAGAATGCTAGGCCCTATGCTAGTCTCTAAAGCAAAATGCCACTTACGCTGGGCAGTTGAGAGCATTGGGAGATGGCACAGAGGCAGGAAAACAGGACCAAGAGCTGAGACAGGAGCAGACAATGAAATATCAGCAATCTGCAATTAAACGGTCACAAGAGGGGCAGAGAAGACCATTTAGCTGCTGACCAGAGCATGTCACTTTGGATTCAGGTACCAGCTCTGCATGGTTGGAAATGGGTGCCTGGGGTCCCCTGGGAAGGATTCCGAGGTGAAGGCTGAGCACCGGGTGACTAACGAACGTGTCTGCAGTGAGTAAGGAGAGAACGGAGGTGCGGGTGTCACACACGTGCTTCCTGAGCCCACACTGTCTGACAGCCTCTGCGACTAACTTCCCAGCCTGCTCAGATGTGGAGAGGCTGAAAAACAGGTTGCTCATGTGAGTTTCGTGGGGCCTGGAGCAGGGAGGACTCCAGGCATGCATTCACACCTTCCCATCAAGAGCTACAGATCTCCTTCTACACCAACAGGGCGGCTTCAGAGGGGTTGTATTTAGTTTAGTTTGTTTATGTCTTCTAGTCAACACAGTTCACAATTCCATTGAGTTTTTCCGTGTTCTTTGGTCAGGCTTTCACCTGGCTCTTTTTGTTTTAATACTGATGTTTGAGCTGTACACCCACCCACCCACCCACCACCAAGCCTGGGCATCAGTACTTTATGACTCCCCACATGACTCTAACATGCAATCAGAATTAAGAAAACAACAACCTGACCCTTGGAAACACACAGCTGAGGAAAGGAAAGTTTCGGTCCTCATAGTCTAGGTTGTGGTGGGAGGTGAGTAGAGAGACCATTTTTTTTTTTTTAGAGAGACAGGGTCTGCCCTGGAACTCCTGGGCTCAAGCGATCCTCACGCCTCAGCTTCCTGGGTAGATGGGACCATCGGCATAGGCATAAGCTACCACACTGGCCCAAGAGAGTCAGTCTTGTGCTGGTAAAAGTTTGTCTGTGTTCCAGGAAAAAGAGGTCTTTTTTTTTTTTTTTGAGTTGAAGTCTCACTCCATCGCCCAGGCTAGAGTGCTGTGGTAAACTCACGGCTACCCTAGCATCGATCTGCTGGGCTCTGGCGATCCTTCCGCCTCAGCCTTCCAAGTAGGCACATGCCCCCGTGCCTGGCTAATTTTTGATTTATTTTAGAGATAAGGTCTCCCCAAGTTGCCCGGGCTAGTCTCGAACCCACGGGCTCAGACAATCCACTTGCCTTGGCCTCCCAAAGTGCTGGGATTACAGGCCGAGTCACCGAGCCCAGCCAAAAAAGAAGCCTTATTTATAGCATTTGCTGATTTCTGTGATGTAAATACTTTCATCATGGCTGACTCCAAACCATCAACATGATGTCACTGAATGCTGAGTTGGGGTGAGAGGCGCAGTGGGCTCTCTCCAGCAAGGTGGGGTTGGCTTCAGCATACCATACCATGGGAGGCAAGCACAGCCCTAATGAGGCAGGTTGAGAAGTGTTCTAGTCACTTTGTCTGAGGATGGGCAGCCTTGGCAGCACATGGGAGCTGGTTAGAAATGCAGCATCTCAGGGTCACCCTGGACCTACTGAATCAGCATCTGCACTTTAACCAGGTGTCTAGGTGATTCTCGAGCACGGTCAAGCTTGAGAAGCACAGCTCCAATAAATGGAGTTTTTAAAAAACGTATCTGGGAATACAGAGATGGAATTGCTAGAAGGGTCAGAGAAGGCTTCCTAGGAGGAATAGCACCTGAATTGGGTTTCAAAGGATGAGTAGCAGTGTTCCATAAGATAAGAGGTAAGGAAGGGGAAGGGAACTGTTGGTAGAGGGATTAGTATGGGCAGAGGTATAGAGTGAAAAAAAGGTGTGGTGTGGAGAGGGCCTGGGTGGAATGGGAGGAGATGAGGCTGGAGAACAGTGACCACCGGACCAGCAGCCTCCACAGCCTGGCAACTTCCTGGAAATGTAAATTCTCAGGCCCTACCCCAAACTTACTGAATTGGAAATTCTGGGGAGCGTGCTCAGAATCTGTGTTTTAACGAGTC
Source organism: Tarsius wallacei (assembly GCA_963574415.1). Lineage (NCBI taxonomy): Eukaryota > Metazoa > Chordata > Mammalia > Primates > Tarsiidae > Tarsius > Tarsius wallacei. Next base: position 8,030 of record CAUYQG010274368.1, read on the forward strand.
TTTCAGGTGGTTCTGACTGACACCGGGCTGGGGAGAGCGGGAGGGTCCAGTGCATGTCAGGGAAACATTTCAGGTGGCTTTCACGTCAGAGACTTCCCCTGCTGCCTCCAAAGTCTTCCCCTTTCCTGGAGACCCTTTGACAGGAGCTCACAGGAGGTGGGACTGTTGTCCCTTTTGGCCCCGCCTGATGCTAATGTCTGTGCTGGTCTCTCTCCCACTGGAGGACACTTTTGCCATGTGTTATAGCATTCACCACAACAGAATCACGGGTAATTGTGATTACTCATGTGCTCGTGCTGCGTACGAGTGTCACATCAGCCACTCCCACAGTTCAGTCCCAAGCCTTGATTTCTGAGAGAGAGACAACTGCATGTGTGCGACCGACAGGTGGGCTCTGCTGATCACGGATGGGTTTGCTGATGGGACACTCATCCAGAAGAAATCCCCTGGAAGCACCTCCTACCCCGCACTCATGCTCATTCCTGACCTTGGCTGAGATGCCACTTCCTCCATGAAGCCCTTTCTTCAAGATAACTACTTGCCCCTCACAGCCTGCTCAGCCCTCCCCGTTATAGTGCCTCTCACGCTGTTCCCGAATCCCTTAACTGTCTCTGGTACCCCTTAGCAGGACATCTCCACCCTGCCCGACATTGCCCCATTCCAGTGGATCACTCTGAGTGAGCACTCCTGTGTGAGCACCATGCCAAGGGCTTTACTGGTACTGCGTCCTTAAAACCTGATCACTAGCACCCTATGAGATAGGTACTGTGGTTTTATCTTTGTTTTACAGATGAGGAGACTGAGGTACAGGAAATAAAATACACTTCCCCAAACCACAAGGCTGATGAGGCGCAGGTAACCTGCCTCCAACAGATAATTGCATTTTGTTGTTGTTGTTGTTCTTGTGTTTGTTGTTCCAGGGAGAAAGGGAGAGAGGGAGGGAAACGTGAGAATTCTTCTGAGAACCTTCATCACCCCAGGGTCTGCAGTGCCTCCAGTCCACCGGCCTGAAGCCCTGGCTATCCTTCCTTCATTCTGAAGGACACTGAGGCAGGACCTGGAAGAGGTGAGCCTTGTTCAGAACCAGGGAGCACTCCACGGGCACAGGAAGTCAGGTCTCTGCTGTGACTCAGCCATGGCCTGGGGTCTCAGGGAGAGGGGACTGTGTGCAGGCCCTGGCAGACAACTTTCCACTACCAGCGTCTTTCAGTCCCCCTCTCCTCTACCATTAGTGCTGAAATTAGCATGGTAATTGCCTTGTTACTACTATACAGGGTTGTGAAAGACACCAGGCTGGTTCCGCCTCTCCCCCTCCCCACCTAGGGAGCAGCATTGGTCTCCCTCCCTAGGTTCCACAGCCCCTCCCCCCCATCGCCCACTCTCCCAAGCAGGTACTCCTGAGCCTCAGTTTCTCCAGCCTCCACGTGAGGATGATAATCCAAGTTTCAAAGACTTATTGGGAATGCCAGATGTAGTTCCTGGCATGCTGTGAGTAACGACAGCAATCGTTGCTGTGTTTGGAGACCAGGGAGAGCAGGGATGTGCAAGTCCGTGACCTCACCTTTCCCTGCCAACAATCACATGAGCAGACAGCAAACAAGACCTGACCTGAAAGCATTCAACTTTCTCATTATAATTAGAAGACTTTTACTGTAAAACAATCAGACCTTAAAAGGACAAATGTGTGATTAAAAGCACAAATAAAGCCGGGCTCGGTGGCTCAGCCTGTAATCCCGAGCTTTGGGAGACTGAGGTGAATGAATTGCCTGAGCCCACAGGTTCGAGACCCACCCGGGCAACTTGGCGAGACCTCATCTCTACAATAAATCAAAAAAAATTAGCCGGGCCTGGTAGCGCGCGCCTGTAGTTCCAGCTACTTGGAAGGCTGAGCAGAAGGATCGCCGGAGCTCAGCAGGTCGAGGCTGCGGTGGCCGGGAGTGACCACTGCATTCCAGTCTGGGTGACAGAGTGAGACTCCAACTCAAAAAAAAAGCACAATAAGCTAGGAATATTAAATTCATATTTACATAACCAGCAAAGTGCATGACATGCGATAAGTGATCAATAAGTAATATTTATTGTGATTATTGCTATTCGTATTTATCTCAGAAAATCAGTCATTAATGACTTCGCCTGATACACCACTTTCAGGCTTGGATTTTAAATCCCCTGCACAATTTAGTGCTAGGTCCTGCCTGGGTTTACATATGTAAATCCTGCTTTGAGAAAGACATCCTCTGGAGGGAGAGGGGAGGGGAGAGAGGACCCAAGACTTGCCAGGCACTCAGCTAGGGGCTTGGGAAAGATGTCGAACAAGAAAGAGGAGGTCTCTGCTCTTATGAAGCTTGTTCAAAAACGAAATATCGAATTACAAAATCCGACTCATGCCTCGAAAGAGAAGGGAATAAATAGGATGCTACCATACAGAATAACAAAGGGTGGGGATTCCACCTCGGATTGGATGATCAGAGAGTACTTCTTGGAGGAGGTGATATTTAGGCTGAGACTTGAAGGAACGAACCAGTTATGCAAAGAGGAGGTCGACAGCTTTCTGGGCAGAGGAAAACAGGAAAGCGACCAACCCCAGCACACTGGCTATGTCGGGAAATATTCGAGGTTGGGCCCAGGGTAGAGGGGTTCTAAGCTTCAGGGGCCAGCCCGGGTACGGCAGCGCCAGTCCCCTCCCCTCCGCGTGCGGGTCCCCCAGCTCCTGTGCGTCTCCGCTCCCCAGTTCTCCACGAGGGCGAGGGAGGGGGCGCTAAAGGCGGCCCCCTCCGCGTCTCGCCCCTTTTTGCCATTGTTTAGTCACGGTGCTCTCATTTTCTCAGCCCCAACGATTTTCCGCGGGGCTCCGCGCCGGCGGGCGGAACGCAGCTCGCACGGCCGGCCCCGGCCCGGCCCCGCCCTCTGGCCGCGCAGGCGCGGTGTGCGCGGGGGTCGCCGGGAGGGGGCGAGGCCGCGGTGGGCGGAGGGCGCCGCTCGCCCAGCTGCTGCCTGTTATCTCGCTTTTGTTCTCCGTCGCCCGCGCGTCCCCGCTAGGAATGTTAACCGTAGCTGCCGGTCTCCGCCCCCTTTCCTGCCCAGGGTGGGGGGGGAGGGAGTTTCAAACGGAATTGCTCTCAGTCCGACTCCCAGCCCAGTGCCCCTAGGCAGGGCAGACCCAGCAAAGGCCCCTGTGCTGGTGCTTGGCATCCAGGTCCCGTGCCGTCCGTTCCTTCATTCAGTGCGGACATCCGTAGCTACGATCGGGGAGGATTTCCAGGGCACCCTCAACCCAGCTTGGGTATAGGAGGAGAATCAGCTGGCCCGGGAGTTGAGCATGGAATGGGGTTAGGTCTTGGAGGGCCTTGAATGCCAGGCAAAGGATCTGGGACCGTACCTGAGGGCAACAGGGATCCACAGAAAGATTGGGGGTGGAGGTGGGCAGAGTCTCTTGATCACATCTGTGTTCTAGAAAGATACCCTTGGCTTTCTTGGGGGCGGCGGGAGTAGACTGGAAGCCAAGGGACCAGGGAGGAGCCACTGCAATGGTCCGGCTGGAAGAAAACGGTGACTACTGGGAGAGGGTCTGGGGATATAGAACAGGAGAAGACTTGGAGAACTATTTAGGAAATGAAATCTACAGAATAGATGGCTAGTTAGGTTTGGAAGTGAGGGGAAAAAGGAGTTGAGGACCCGCCCAGGGTCATGACTTCCATGCTCACGGAGGGTGGTGCCCTTCCTGGGGGGGTGGGGGAGGAAGGAGCCTGTGCTGGGCACAGCATCAGCTGGGAGCCGGCATCCCCCCACTCCCTCCTAACCTCTGCACTTTCCACATCCTCCTATGAGGCTGTAAGCCCTCGTTCCTCATCCCCTCGGCTGACCACCTTTTGAAGGCCTGCCCTCCCCCCCCCCACACTGTTTCTTGACAGCACTGACCTCCTGAAGTTGTATTTGGATCTGTCTGCTGGTTTCTTGTCTGTCTTCCCACAGACTGCGAGCTCCTTGAGGACAGGGGTTGGGCTCTGTTCTCTGTTGTCTGCAGTACGGCCAGGCCCCAGAGCAGCATTGCCGTCTATCTATCAAATGAAAAAGTGAAAGAATGAGGCAGTGCAGGGATGAGGTCCTGCTGGTTCATCACTGCATCCTGGCTTCAGCACTAATAGCAACTTGTTCAGTAAATACATGAATGGATGGATGTTTGCTTCAAAACCTTGTAGATTAAATCTAGAGTCAGAATGTGAGAAGCAGGGCCATGGGATACCATCAGGGTAGTAGATTAATTAGTTGCCAGTGTTTGCTAAATGTCTCCTTTACCCCAGGGCTGTGCCACTTGCTGCAGATGGGTTATCTCATTTAGTCCTCACATCCGTACTATGAAGTAAAGACTGTTGCTGGCCCCATTACACAGATGAGGAAACTGAGGCCCAGAAAGGTAGAATAATGTGCCCAAATTTGCACAGCTAATAAATGGCAGGATCCACATCTGAACCTAAATAGTTAGCTCCACTATTACCAAGTTACAGTACAGCACATGAATGCTACGGCTAATTGGAAAGAGTCAAAGGCATTCTCACGCCCACCAGGATACTCCTCCTGGCTAAGAGGACTTTTCCCCAAGGGTCTAGAGGCTTCATGTTGCGCCAGAAAGGCCCAGAACAGCAGCAGAGATCTAACTGAGGAGAGATGCTGACACCATCAGCCTGGCCTGGCCTTCATTGTGGGACCAACACCTTGCTTCAGATATGTTACAGCGTCTAATCTTCACAGCAAGCTCAGTGAGGACCCCACTTTTATCATTATTCTCATTTTCCAGCTGGAGAAAGTGAGGCATAGTGAGGCCAACCAGCTCTCCTAAGGCCACACAGCTATTACGTGGGACAACTGGTGTCCAAGCCCAGGTAGACTGACCCCAGATCCCACTTCTGTGCTTTCTTGGTGCTGACCCCAGCAGGAGGCTAGGTGTGGCCAGGCCAGCCCAGGCTGACCATTCTCAGTGCCAGTTGGCAGCTGCCAGTTGTGGCTGGAGCAGTGTCTACCCTGTGACCAGCCTGCCCAGCCCAGTAGGGGCTCAGGCCCTGGGAGCACCCTAAGCCTAGCTGAGGCTGAGTAGAGACAGCAATCTGCGTCCTCAATTCCCTGTCATTGGACATCCTGTATTCAATCACCCACATATTCATTTCTTCTAATCTTTTTCTTCTTGACTGTGATAAAGTCATTTTTATAGTGCTGAGAACGTGCAATTCATTTGAATTAAGCCTGTTGGAGTCGATCAGTTTGTGCTGGAGAATCAGGTTGATAAAGGGAGACATATTTCAATGGTCCTTTTCCTTTTAACTAATTGTGCTCCAGGACTCTATTTTAACAGTCTCATTTGGGGCAAGTGTGTGTGTGTGTGTGTGTGTGTGTGTGTGTGTGTGTGTGAGAGAGAGAGAGAGAGAGACAATCTATACACCCACTTCTAGAACTCTTGTGATGCTCAGGAAAGCCACCTAGAAGCCTGTCTGTAAGGGATTTGGGCCTCCCTAAAGGAAGTAACAAAGGGGACTCTGCTATTTATAATAGATCAATAATGACTGGTGTTAGTTGTAAGTCCCCATGGGCCCACTCTGCCTGGTACCTTTCCTCATCTCCTCTCCAGTCTCCTTCTCTCCTCCTCCAGGAAGGACTTCAGCATGGAATCGCCAGAGTGAGTGAGGCTATCAGGTATGTGATTATGCATGCGTGTCCATACCCACATCCACTGGTGTGCTCCAGAGGTGGCTGCCTGGGAGGGCAGATGACTCAGTGTCATGCAGAAGGACTTGGGTCCAGTTCAGGACCATCAGACTGATTTTAAAGTCGCCAATGTTGCCCATCTGAGGGTCACTAATGGTGATCATCTGCCTTCCCTGGAAGCTCTTTGAGGACAGTCTTCTTCATGGGATGCACAATGCCTGTTCCTTTGGAGGTGCTCAGCAAACACTTGGTAGATGAAAGAAGGGACAGAGTGAGGAAAGCTGGTCACCACACCAGCTCTCTACCTGGGCAGGGTAGTGAAGTCACCCCTAGGAAAAGCAGACCCAGCCAAGGTGCTGGGCATCAGAGTTTCCAGATCCAGCATGGGTCCCTGTGCTCGTGCTTGGTGCTCAGTCCTCAGAGGCACCTGTATTCAAGAGAATGCGTGAGTTTAGACAAGGGGCATTTCGGCAGTGACCAGCGGAGATGGGAAAAAAAGAGGATTCTCCCCACATGACCTGCTCTGAGTAAACCCTCGTGACCTTCCTTCAGCAGGCAGGGGTGGAGGTGAGTGGTGAAGAGGATCCATTATAACTGGTTGGATTTCCTTCTCGGCCAGCTGGATGAGGATTTGAAACTGATCATATTTGATTTAGGGAAATAAGTGTAGTGACAATTCTGGCTCTCAAAATTGTGGAGTTAATTCAACATATTTCAGAGCTATTAGATGAAGTTGCAGAGTGCCCTGGTCCTGGGAGAACCTCCTGTAAGTTCCTCCACCTGTCAAGATGACTCTTCTGTTAGAAGAGCCAGAATCTCCAAGAGGCCAATCTACTGGAGCCTCCCAACCAATGGTGCAACAGGCAATCTGTGACTGAAAGGAGAGGCTCTAAAACAGTCACCTTGGACCACCATGGCTTACCTGTCACACTCCCAACTCAAGGTCCCTCAGAAGGGCTATGTAGGTTGGGCACAGTGGCTCATGCCTGTAAATCCAGCACTTTGGGAGGCTGAAGCAGGAGAATCGCTTGAGGTCAGGAGGTTGGGACCAACCGGGGCAACTTAGTGAGACCCCATTTCTACAAAAAAGAAAAAGAAAAAGAATGGCTATGAAATACAGTAATTGAACCAACTAGTTTTGGAGACAAACCACCTCAGCATCCAACTCTGGGTAAGCCTCAGTCTCCTCGTGTGTACAATTCTGGTAATGGTTAGGATTAAATGCAATAATGCTGCATCTCCAATGCTCAGAATGGTGCCTGCCATGTATTAATTATTCATTTAAGTACTATTTGTCTTTCCAGATCTCCTCCACACCTATAGGATAAAGTTGGCTGTCCTACACGCACCCAATGCCCTGCTTATCTTACTAGAGTCATCTGACATCATGCCCCCTGCAACTCTTTTTTTGTGTGATTTGGTCATTCAGAACCACTTGCCAGACCCCATGTCTCTCGGACAGCCCCCTGTTGTTTCATAACTTTGCTTTCACATTGCTTCCTCTTCCTAAAATGTTCTCAGTGCTGCCGTCTGAAAATCACATGTTCATCTTCCAGACTCATGCCTTGCATCACCTCCTCATGAGGTCCACACTGACCACTTGACCCTCCAGCACCAACTGATCTGCCAGGGGGCAGCATTGGTGTACGTTACTCAGGTGAGACCAAAGAATCACCCAAGGATAATAAATCATTCTTGTTTTAAGCACTTGAGTTTTGGAGACAGTCTGTTATACAGCAAGATAGCTAACACAAGCTCCCGAGGCCAGTAATAAATGACTTCAATCATCTTCGTCTTACCCATTGTGATGCAGAGGAACACGTAAGGACCCCTAGAATATTTTGCGAAATCAGGAGCGAGTGAATGCCCTTGGTTATCTCCATTCGAGACTATAGCGAGGGTAAATGAGGGACCACCCCTCAGTCATCCATAGAAGGAACCTAGAAAGAATGAGAACTGTCTGAGAATGACCTGGCAACAAAGACAGATGTTGTGAGCTGTCCAGGGTGCTGACCTTTCTGTTCTAGGGAAACCCAGTGGCAAGCTCTGCCCCTGGCTGCTCCTGTGCCAGGGTCACCCCAACTGGTCCACCACCCTAGACTTTTGCTGTGCTGACATCTGAGAACACCAATCTATGGTGGGAATACAGGGTCTGACATCTGCTCAAATGGACTTGAAGTAGACGCTTGCACCTTCACCCTTCCTCTCAGCAACCTCCTGACCATTATAATAAAAATCCAGCTTTATGTAAATACCCTATCCTCCAAGTAATAAATGCCATTAGCTGAACCTGTCTGAGCAACCGCAGGCTTTTAAACATCCATTTGAAGATCTTTGAAAGCTCTCTCGAGGCTCTTGCTCATAATTCACTAAGTGGGAGTTGGTAATAACTGTTAAATGGCCAGGCCCAGCACTTCACAGGAGGTGTGTCTGTTTGTGTGTTGGTGGTGGTGGTGGTGGTGGGGGGTGCTGGGAAGAGGATGCCCTTCCTTCCATGCTGATCAGTTACTTATTTTAAAGAGTCCCACTGGGGGCTCACAGTCCTTTGATGAGCTACTAATGAAAGAGCCAGATCTGACAATTAATTTCTCCAGAGTTATTATTTATTGTTTTGGCAACAATTCCACGAAAAGCCTTAATACTTACCTGGCTTCCTGATGGCTGAGGAGAGCCGTGGTCTGAGGGGAGAAATGGGTTTTACCGGTTTATTCAGTAGTCATAGATTGAGCAACTATGGGAGCCAGGCACCGCACTAAATCAAGACACACCCCCACCTTCAGGGAGCCCCCAGTTTGGTTGGGAGCAAGATGGGGAAGGGAACAGGCACCAACAATACAGTATGATACCTACTGTGGGAGGGATAGTGTAGGGGGCTATGGGAACCAGGGATGGCAAAAAGCCTAGATTAAAGGAGGCAGGGAAGGCTGCCAGGAGGAAAAGTCCCTAAAGATGGCCTAAAGCTAGCAAGGTAGATAAGAAAATATGGAAATGGAATGCTTGTGGAAGAAGAATCAGCATGTTCAAAGACCCTGAGAAGAGAAAAATCTCCCATAAAATTCTGGTGAGATGATGGAGTACTCTGTCACTGCTGGGTGGACTATAAATTGGTATAGCCATTCTGGAAAACAATTGGATGTTATTTAGTAAAGTTGAAGACATGCAAGCCCTGTGACTCAGCAATTCCATTTATTTCTAGAGACACTTGTGTATACATTAGGGAACATATGCACAATAATCATAGCAGCATGGTTTGTAATAGCTAATAACTGGAAACAACTCAAATACCTGTCAAAGGTAGAATGACTAATTGTGATGTAATCATACAACAGAATACTACACAGCAGTGAAAATGAATGAACCCTGGTTACATTTAGCAATGTGTATACATCTTTCCTATATTGGCACAAATACATACAACATAAGTCCATTTATATTAAATTCAAAGCTGGAAAAACTAAGATATTGTTTTGGGATGTGTACAAAGATAGTAGAGATATAAGAGAAAGCAAGGAAACGGTTGGCTGTAGAAGGCAGAATAGTGCTTTATTCAAGGGGGAGGAAGAGAGAGAGTTGGGGAAGATCACATGGGAAGTTGCAGAAAGTGTTCTTTTTAAAAAAAATTTAAGTGGTAGTTACACAGATGTTTACTTTAGAGTTTTTAAATAAGTGTGCACATTTATATTTTAAAAATTTTCAGCCAGGTGGCAATGGCTCACACCTGCAATCCCTGCACTTTGGGAGGCGGAGGAGAGAGGGTTGACTGCGTCTAGGAGTTCAAGACCAACCTGGGTAACTTGGTGAGATCCTGTCTCTACAATTAATCAAAAAATTAGCCGGGCATGATGCCACGTGCCTGTTGTTCCAACTACTTGGAAGGCTGAGGTGGAAGGATCACCGGAGCCCAGCAGGTCGAGGCTGTGGTGGCCATAAGCATGCCCCTGCACTCCAGCCTGGGTGACAGAGTGAGACTCCAATTCAAAAAAAGAAAGAAAGAAAGAAAGAAAAGAAAAAATGTTTTCCAGATTTGTGGGATATATATATACATATTCAAATTTATATATTTAAACAAATATATATATTTGGTTAAAAAAGCATCACAGTAGCCTCAGTCCCTGAGTCTCTACTCTGAAAATGACCATAAAAAGCACAGCACACACATAGGACAGCTGGAGGTGGCTCTCAGGGAACCCACTGGAGCCAGCATCCTGCTTGGTTGTGTGTGTGTGTGGCCGATAGGCAGCCTCACAATGGCAGTCCCAGGGACTGCCTAGGATCTGAAGTATTTTGGACTTCCTTTAGATTGCTTCCATGAGATATGGCATGGCTTAGTCCCCAGAGAATCCCAGGTGGGCCTGGGCATGAGTTTCACAGGGCAGAAAGGAGTTAGGTGATGTTCTGGGAGAACCTGAGAAAAGATATGGCACTGCTTTGTCTTTTCACCTGCAAGTCCCAAGATGGGTTGGAATTGGGAGGTGCAATCTGGTCACAAAATCAAACTTAGGGACTGGGTCTCTCCCACATGAGCTCTGCATGGGAGCACTAGAGTGGAAATTGCCATGAGGATCTGGCCTAGTTCTGGGTGACTCTGGAATCTTTGCCATAAGTGAACTTTGATGCAGGGTGGGAGAGGAGATGGGTGTCCCGAGGTGGTGAGGCTGGAAGGCATCTAAGTGATCTCTTGAATCTAGCCCTCAGTCCTTTTTGGCTCTCAATAAGGTCTCAAGTCAACTTTATAACTGTTCACTTATAAGAGTAGTATGTTATTTTGGAACAAGTCATATGGTGTGGAAGTTAATAAGGTATCATAGTTTCCCTCATAATTTCATTTTGTGAAGAAATCTATATTAATAGTCTGATATATTTTCTTCCACATAACATGCCAAGCTCATACACATACATACAAACATAAAAGTCTGGAATTTTTTATTTTTTTCCATAAAACGGGATCATATAATACTTGTTACTCTATGATTTGACATTTCACATTATAATAGATCAAATACATCACTCAAAATCATTCCTTCCAGATCTAATATTTTTTCCTTCAATAGCTGTGGAACATGCCTCAGGTTGGATGCAGCAGAATTTACTCAACCAGTCCCTGGTTGATAGCCTGTTAAGTAATTTCCGTTTTCTATCACTACAAATAATGTTTAATAAATATCCATTGCTTATACCTGCATATCTGGATGCATTTCTTTGTGGAGAATAGACTCCCAAAGCCAAGTGGCTGGGTAAAAGAATATACTTTCTTATTTTAATAAATCCTGACAGGTTACTTTCTCATTATGTTGTAGCCATCATACTTTCACCAATGCTATGGGGAATTCTCACTTCTCCACACCCTACTCTGGCTGTTGTCATTCACAATGTTTTTCTCCCCTCAATATGAGGAGAAAATGAGCAAAGCAGAAATAAACAAAAACAAAAACAAACACAAATGGTTATTGTTATTCTAATTTGCACTTATCTAGTCACTATTAGTGTCGTATTATCAAATGTTTGTTCATTGTTTGTGTTTTCTTCTCCAAGAAATGCTCATTCATATCTCTTATCCATTTTTGTATCAGGTGGTTTATCTTTCTACTATTGATTTGCAGAAGATCTTTACATACTAAGACCATTAACTTGTGTTATGTTGCATGATCCTTTATTTATAAAGATAAAAAATTATAATAGAACAGAAATGAGTTGCCCAAAGACACCAGAATGCAGGTTTCGGGCTGGAGAGGGTCATGCTTCTAGATTCTCCACCCAGGGTTTCATCCTTGGCCCACACTACGGCTCAGACCCTTGTGGTGAATCTTCTGGGAATTACCAGAACAAATTTCCTTAGAGTATGATCTAAAGATGACCTTCATTAGAATCATCTGGTGGTTTCTTTTTCTTTCTTTCTTTCTTTTTTTCTTTCTTTCTTCCTTCCTTTCCTTCTTCCTTCCTTCCTTCCTTCCTTCCTTCCTTCCTTCCTTCCTTCCTTTCTTTCTTTCTTTCTTTTTCTTTCTTTCTTTCTTTCTTTCTTTCTTTCTTTCTTTCTTTCTTTCTTTCTTTCTTTCTTTCTTCACGACCACCGCATCCTCGACCCGCTGGGCTTAGGTGATCCTTCTGCCTCAGCCTTCCAAATAACTGGAACTACAGATGCACACCACCATCCCCAGCTAGTTTTGTGATTTACTGTAGAGACGAAGTCTCACCAAGTTGCCCAGGCTGGTCCTGAACCCCCAAGCTCAGGCAGTCCTCTCACCTTGGCCTCCCAAAGTGCTGGGATTACAGGCTGAGCCACCTTGCCCGGCCTGGTGGTTTCTTAAAATTCAGATTCTGGGGCTACAGTCCAAACCTATTGAGTAAGAATCCCTAGAAGCAGGGCCAAGGAATCTGGATTTTAAGACAGCTTTTTAGATTGTTCTTGAATTCACTAAAATTAGAGACCCATTACCCTAGAAGCTCAAAGTCCTTGCATAGTCACAAAAGGCAGTGCCTGGGAAGACAGGGGACTGACTGGGACAGTCAATGGTGAAATGGCACAGTGACTCATACCACCACCCCCACCATCACCACCAGCTGGAGAAATAGCCCTCAAGGTTGAAGCATCGAAACAGAGCTATTACCTTTTGGCCTAATACTGCCCTTAAGCCACAATCATGCCTTTGTGACAATAGGGGGTGAATCTAATGTATCACTTTCTTGCCAGTATAAAGGTGTAAATGTCAATTTCTTTTCCTTTTTGTGAAGATTTGACAAAGCACTTAAAGTGGCACCTATTTTAATCAACAAAGCCAGCCAGAAAGATCACAGGGCGTCAAGTGTGACATATCCTATCTGAGCTTTGGGTGGATTTGAAAATTGCACTTTTAATTAAAATTGGCATTTCTGAAGCTCAGATTGGAGCTGCCCATTTTGCTGGGGAATTGCAAACAATCTGAGAAGGAGGTCTAAGAGCGCAAAGAGGAAGGCTTGTGTATGTACAGGAGGCGCTTGTTTAAATAATGAAGTGTAGAAAAGATAATGTAAAAATGCCTTGGTGTTTAGCTAGATTTCCTCAGAGACCTGGGTAATTGCGGTTGAGCTGTCCGAGGTGCTGACGGCTGGGCGAGAGGAGCGCTTGACTGTATCCACAATGCCCAGAGGTAAATGCCTGATCTACAGTTCTCCATCTAATCAAGTTTGGCCTCCTTCATGGGTTTCCTTCTCGCCAATGACAAACAAACTGCCAGGTGTTGTACTACAATAGTATTTGTTCATTCAATCCACAAAAGTTACTGATCATCTACTATGCATAGTGCGTGGTGCTCTGGAAAAGGAAAAAATATTCATCAGAATCGCTGAATCCTATTCTTGTGGTGTTGCAGTGAACCTCGGAGTTGGTTGTACTATGAGACTTCAGAATTTTGTGAACCAGCAAAACTTTAAGCTATCAAGGACAACACCAAGTAAAGACATTTAAGAATAACAACACTCACCTACTCTTTCCATCTCTTAATAAAAGCAAAGGACATTTTAAAACTTAAAAAGTAGGAAGCCCATAATCTCAGAAAAAAGAACAGTTATTTTAAATGATTTCATAGAAACTTTTTTCTTTGCCTTTTTAAAAATTTCACTGAGAAACACAGAAAATGTCACCATGTATTGGCCTCAGTTTTGAAACAGGCATTTGGAAGTCACTGATCCAGACCCTCAAGAATGAAATAGAGCCAGGTTCGGTGACTCAGCCTGTAATCCCGCGCCTTGGGAGGCTGAGATGAGTGGATTGCCTGAGCCCGCGGGTTCGAGACCCGCCTGGGCAACTTGGCGAGACCTCGTCTCTACAATAAATCAAAAAATCAGCCAGGCATGGTCGCGCATGCCTGTAATTCCAGCTACTTGGAAGGCTGAGGCAGAAGGATCGCCGGAGCCCAGCAGGTGGAGGCTGCGGTGGCCGGGAGCGGCCACTGCACTCCAGTCTGGGCGACGGAGTGAGACTCCAACTCAAAAAAAAAAAAAAATGAATGAAATAGAATCTCTCTATAAACATGATGGTCAGCGGTCATCTAGCTTCTGGCTGCACATCGGATCTCCAGGGTCAGCCTGTTGTACAATCTTGTTAGAAAGTTATTCTTTCCACAGTTACAGTGTCCTAAATATGGGTGGGGAGAGTGTTTATGGGAGTGGATAGAAGAGAATAGAAGTAACACTTGTTAGGGACCCACTATGTGTCAGAACTTAAACTGTGACAGATACTGCAACCACTTTATCATGTGCAATCTGGTTTTCACCCTTATTTTGTGAGATAGGCATCATTAACATCCCAACTTAAGGATGGGAAAGGCGTTACATGTAAGAATTTAATTTATAATAAAAGAACTTTCTTTCTTTCTTTCTTTCTTTTTTTTTGAGTTGGAGTCTCACTCTGTCACCCAGACTGGAGTGCAGTGGCATGCTCCCGGCCACCGCAGCCTCGACCTGCTGGGCTCCAGCGATCCTTCCGCCTCAGCCTTCCGAGTAGCTGGAACTACAGGCATGCGCTACCACGCTCGGCTAGTTTTTTGATTTATTGTAGAGATGAGGTCTCGCCAAGTTGCCCAGGAGGGTCTCGAACCCGCGGGCTCAGGCAATCCACTCACCTCAGCCTCCCAAAGCGTGGATTACAGGCTGAGCCACCGAGCCTGGCTAATAAAAGAACTTTCAAAGATCAGTTTAGAGGAAACAGTCTGTCAATACACGGTATAAAGATAATTGACTAGAAAAATCTCTACTTTGAGCTTCTTATCGGAGCAACCATCAAATAAATTCCAAATGAATTACATGTTTAAATGCAAATAATATAAACACAAAATATTTTTAAAGCACAGAAAAAACCCAAAAAACACAAATGTGCATAGTTATCAAATCTCATAAACAAAAAGAATTTTAAAGTCTTATAAACAATTGAAAAAAAGAGAAGAATGAACAATGTTAATTGCCAGGATGGAAAGATTCTATCATTTAAAATTTTCATTTTATAAAAGTTGATAATTTGTGAAAGTGAATGTTTCAAATTAAAAAGTGAAATCCCCAGTTGTTTCTTCTGGGGTCAAGGAGTTGACTGGGAATCTTATAGGGAAAATGTTCTCTATTTTTCTCTGGGTGAAAATTAATCAAGCTAGGCATATCCTTGAAATTAGTACACTTTACTGTGTGTTAGTTATGCCTTAATTAAAAAGTAAAAATGGAAAAAAGTAAAACCCATTCTAAATGCAATATCTGATTTTAACTACTTAGCGGAAGGATACCAGGTTCCCAGGGCCTCTTGAAACCCTTGTGCTGTGTGTGAATTCAGGCCACACAATACTGATCTGACCCCAGTCCACATGAAAAGGATTTGAAGATTCTAGTTGACCACAAGCTCAAGAATGTCAATCATGTGATCCAGCTACTAATAAGAGAACACACAACCCAAGGATGTATTAGCAAAGGCATAGTGCTCCCAACAAAGGAAGTAATGGACACCCAGCTTAGTAGTCATTTCTCCTGGACTGGCTAACTTTTGAATACATTAATGAAATTGGTTGTCTTATAAGACAATGAGTAAGGAGGGAGGCAGCCAAGTCTAGACTTTGGAGCAATATCAGCCTGGGTTTGAATCCCGAATCGGTCAAGTACATGTTGTGTGACCTCAGGAAAATAATGCCAGTTCTGTAACCTCAGGCTCCCCATCTGTAAAATGGGGATAATAACAGCACCACCACTGAGAGGCTGTTGTTAGGATTAAATGAGGTACTGTATACAATTCATTGGATCTAGTGCTTGACACATTCCATTCCGCTTCAGTGATAGTTATTATTAGTGGTATTATTAGCCATGAGTTCCAGGGTAGGACCTTCCTTATATGCCATCTCCATGGGATTCCTGAGGATGTTCCTTTTTGGAGAAGCTGGGCAAGTTATACAACCTTTGCTAAGAGAACCTAGTTGCCTTTCCCCTACCTACATCCTGCCACTGACATACCCAGTATGTCTACTGGGGTAGAGATACCCCAGATCCCTTGTGGTCTTTTTTCACTGCATGACTCGCTGCAATCATTGTCTAAGGCAGCAAGCTAGGCACGAAAGGGGGCTGTGCAGGAGACAGGAGATGAAGAAATCGAGGATCCAGCATTGCAGCGACAGGAGCTCATTGACTCCTTCTCCCTAAGGGCCAGTGCAGGCAGCTGGGGAGGCCTGTCATTAACTCTCTCTATTATCTACATTTTCTGCCTCACTGGTTCATCTGAGGATGCAAATGGAACTGACTTTGAGTCACTCCTTGCATGAATTTTGCTTCATTGGTTTCTGGAACTGGGAGGAGCCGAATCACTGAAAACACTGTCAATTTGGAGGTCAAATGTGTGAGATGGAGAGCTGGGTATGCGTGTAACATGGAGCTGGCCATGAACTCATTCTAAAAGGATGATGGCAGTTTCTAGTCAATCATGACTTTTTCAGAGCCCGGAGTCTCCTGACACTGCCATTTGGAGGATCTTCTTGTCCTTCTGAGACAGATTAATATAGTTCACCCCTTGCATTAGCAAAATGTGTTTGTATGGTATCCTCTACAAGGACAGGGGCAAAGTGGCATGGACTTTTCTTTCTACTTTTTTTTTTTTAGTTGGAGTCTCACTCTGTCGCCCAGACTGGAGTGTAGTGGTCACTTTTGGCCACTGCAACCTCCACCTGCTGGGCTCCGGCGATCCTTCCACCTCAGCCTTCCGAGTAGCTGGAACTACAGGCACGCGCTACCACACCCGGCTAGTTTTTTGATTTATTGTAGAGATAAGGTCTCACCAAGTTGCCCAGGTGGGTCTCGAACCTGCGGGCTCAGGCAATCCACTCACCTCAGCCTCCCAAGGAGCGGGATTACAGGCTGAGCCACCGAGCCCGGCTCTACTTTTCTTATAGACAGTGATGTAATGCTTACATGTCATGAGACCTTAAACTCTCTGAGCCTCAGTCTCCTTGTCTGTAAAACAGGGATGATTACATCTGCCTTGAAGTACTAGGTGAGGATTAATAACATTATCCTTCTTTACTGAGCATTTACCAGACTCTAGGTGCTTAAATTGGATTGAGTTATCTCAATCCAATCCTTGGAACAATTAAGTAAGCACTATTATCATCCACATTCTATGGATGGGGAAGTTGAGACACAGGTTAAACGGTGTCTCCAAAATAAAACATCTTTCTCCCAACCTTCCTGCAGTAAGCTCATATATTCCTTTGGCTTACAATATCATCTTATAGACAATGGCTCCTATGTTTATTTTTCCAGCCCCATCTCTCTTCTGAGGTCTAGGCTTGTATATCTAATGACCTACACAACTTATCAACTTGGATTAAATAGATCACTCAAACTTACCTTTCCCAAACAGATGAAGACACTGAAGCAACTTATTCAAGGTCAAACATCTACAAATACATCAAACCAGAATTTGAACCCGAACCTATCTTTGTCTGCAAAGCTTGCACTCTTGAACACACACTGTCTATCTGTGAATTGATTCTCTCTTCAAAATACCTCTCTCAGCTGTGCATGGTGACACATACCTGTAGTCCTAGCTACTCAACAGGATGAAGCAGGAGGATCACTTGAGCCCAGGAATTTGAGGCTGTAGTGTACCGTGATTTTGCCTGTGAATAGCCACTGCAATCCAGCCTGGGCAACATAGCAGGACCTTAATTCTATTTGAAAGATAAAATAAAATAACATCCCTCTCCACTCTCTGACTCACACCCTAAGTCAGATCTAGAAGACCACACACCTGGACCACTGTGATACTCATTAAGCTAACTGTTCTTTCCCCCAAGCTAAAGAGGCCCTGGGCACCAGCATCACAATGTGCCAAGAAAGAAGCCATCCATAAGGGATAAGGAGGGCCCCAAAGAGTGCTCACCAGAGAGTCATGAGGAGGAAGAACTGTGAAGGCACCTTATCTCCTTCCATCAAAAGTCAAAGGATTCATGACCTGCCTGGGCAACTTGGTGAGACCTCATATCTACAATAAACCAAAAATTAGCCGAGTGTGGTAGCATGTGCCTGTAGTTCCAGCTACTGGAAGGCTGAGGTGGAAGAATTGCTGGAACCCAGCAGGTTGAGGCTGCGGTGGCCGGGAGCGGCCACCGCACTCCAGTCTGGGTGACAGAGTGAGACTCCAACTTAAAAAAAAAAAAAAAAGTCAAAGGAATGTTTTGTGGCTCAAAAATTTTGTCTTTGAGGATTCCAGTGTGTGGGGAGTATTAGGGAGGATCTTTGAGTTAGACTGCATGGCAACTCTCATTTTTTTTTAATATCAATATTTTTTATTTTGGTATTGTGGGGTACAGTTAAGGGTTAGGTATACAAATATGCTTTGTTCAAGCACCCTTGTTGATAAGGGGTGTTTTCTCGCCCCCAGACAGATATTGCTACCGTTAATCCCACCTCCCTTCCCCTCCCCCACCGTAGTTTCCCACCACTGCCAGTACCTTTCTTATAGTATTACAGTGAATGTTCAAGGTCTACTATATGAGTGAGAATATGCGATATTCAGATTGTTGTTTCTGTGAGAGGTCACTCAGTATTATAGACTCTAGTTCCATCCAGGTTGCTGCGAAATTCATGATTTTGTTCTTTTT
>CAUYQG010274369.1:0-12380 GCA_963574415.1 Tarsius wallacei
TGGTGGGTATCTATCTGAGGATGGGGAGACACCTCTTATCAACAAGGGTACCTGAACGAAATATTTTTGTATGCCTAACCCCTAACTGTACCCCACAATAACATAATAAAATAAAATAAAAAAAAAAAAAAAAAAAAAAAATTCCTGGAAACAAATGAAAACGAAGAAACAGCCTACAAATCTTTCTCCACAGACCATCTGGCTTCAGGATCTGCTGCTGATCAACAGTTGTGTGATCTGGAACAAGTCATTTAACTATGTGAAATGGGTGTAATACTATTACTTGTCTCAGAGGTTTTTATAAGATTGCATGAGTTGATTTATGTCTTGGATATTTTTAACAGCTATTTTATTTTTGTGGTCAAATACACGAGATAACATTTACCATTTTAACTATTTTTTTTTTTTTTTGAGTTGGAGTCTCACTCTGTCGCCCAGACTGGAGTGCAGTGGCTGCTCCCGGCCACCGCAGCCTCGACCTGCTGGGCTCCGGCGATCCTTCCGCCTCAGCCTTCCGAGTAGCTGGAAATATAGGCGCGTGCGACCATGCCCGGCTAATTTTTTAATTTATTGTAGAGATGAGGTCTCGCTTGCCCAGGCGGGTCTCGAACCCGCGGGCTCAGGCAATCCACTCACCTCAGCCTCCCAAAGGCGCGGGATTACAGGCTGAGCCACCGAGCCCGGCCATTTTAACTATTTTTAAGTGTAAAATTCTGTGGCATTAAGTACAGTCACCAGGTTGTGCAGCCATTAGCCATCTCCAGAACTTTTTCATCATCTCACACAGAAACTCTCTCTCTCTTTCCTCACCCTCTTGCCCGTGCTGAAGTGCAGTGGCATGATTACGGATCATTGTGGTCTCCAATGCCTGGGCTCAAGTGATCCTCCTGCTTCAGTCTCTCAAAGAGTAGCCAGGACTACAGATGCATGCCAGCACACCCAGCTAGTTTTTAAAATTTTTTTTGTAGATACAAGGTCTCACCATGTTGCCCAGGCTGGTCTTAAATTCCTGGGCTCAAGCAATCCTTCCTCCTTGGCCTCCCAAAGTTCTGGAATTATAGGCGCAAGCCATCACACCTGGCCCCAAACATATACTCCATTTTAATTAAACAATGACCTCCTCTCCTTTCTTTCCAGCCTTTGGTAACCTCTATTCTACTTTGTATTTTTATATAGGCTCTCTTCTTGTAGTGCTTCCCTTATGGTGCTAGCCTGACATCTTTGAAGTTCGGTGACTTCAGAAAAGGAGCTTCTTATCTATTTCAGTAATTTTCACAAAAGTCTCAGATTTGATTCTCAGCTGGACAAAACATCGGGTCACATGTCCATCCTTGAACCAATCATTGTGACTACTGGGAGTGGCTGGATCTGGGACATGTGCACATTCCTGGATCTTGGAGGGGTGAAGTCATTTCTACTTTCCCACTCAAGTCATATGGACTGAAGACTGTGCTGCACAGAGAAGAATCTAGAAGCTCTCAGAAAAACTGAGGTGAGCTGGGATGGAGAAAGTGGAGAAGACAGATCCCAAAGCAAGGTCTGGCCTGACCTACGTGTCCACATGAACCAAGTTACCTCCAACAATAACCATCCAAAAGAATATGGGATGATTCTTGTTGCCTTTTCCCCCAAGAGTGAATGGATCTATTAAAAATAATGTTTTCCGCATACAAGTAAAAACACAAATTTATGTGGAAGTTTTGTTATGGTTAAGAGAGGACTTTAGTACTTAAAAATTCTCTATATAAAGTTTTTAGAAGAAAAAATAACTTATTAAATAAAATTATAGTTCCATATTATGGTAGAGAAAAGGAGGGACCAGAAAATAAAAGAGAAGAGTAAGAAACACTTAAAAGGGAAATATTGGCAGAGGATGCAAATTCTTCTGTTTGGGAAAAGGGGGCTGCAGATTAGTAGAGATAAACCATTCTCAACACACTTCAGATTTTCCTTGAACTTCTGGGCTATGTATTTCACTGACTTTTACCCTGAAATGATTTGACTAGCATCAGTAAATATGGGGCATTTAGGTTGCTATTTTTACCTTTCTGAATCTGCAGCAGACATTGCTAATCCATCTTGGCACTCTATTATTTCAAGTCTGCATGTAGCCTTAGGATGTTCTTAACAAGTTGTTCAAGGCAGCCACCGCCAGTTAATCAGAGTTGACATGAAATATTAAACCTATTTGTTATCCTGCGATTAGATGTACACTTTGACAGACATACAAGATTTTGTCTTGGAATACATTAGCAGTACCCAGTGTGGTATTATGACCTTGAAGACTGGATCTAGATTGGGTGCAGCTCATAAATGGGGGATTTTTTATGAGATACAAGGATGTTACATGTACCCTGAGCTGTCTTGGAGCAGTTAGGGCGTTCCATTCCAGAATGATGTCAGGAGATCAATCGAATAGCCAGTGTGTCTTGCCTTTTCCCATTCTACTGCCTGAATCCGGAAACTGCACAAGGGTCCTTGGAATTCTCTGACTCTGAACTCAGTGAACGCTGTTGATACTGATGAATTTGAATCAGAAGAAGAAAGAGGAGGTTACCCGCATTTCTGTTTTATTTTTGTAAAGATATTGATTACATTTTGTAGAAGAAGTTTTCATATGGAATTGCAAAAGCGGCCACAAAAGTTTTTTAAATGAATATTTTTGGTTCATTGAAATGAATGTTTTAAAATGAGCACTTATTTAGTTGGAGAACAGAATAAGGTGATGACCAAAAGGAAGTCATAATTACTTAAATGGAAAATAGAATGAAAGTGCAAAATGGCTAGAGGGACATAAAGAGTCTGCATTTTGTCTTATTCTTACCCTTACTTAAATGTTAATTTTCACCTTGAGTCATTAATACTCCATTTGCTCTAAATTATACTTATTAGTTAATGTATCAGAGGTATTAATCTTATTCTTCTCTTACATAAAAAATCCATTTACTTTAGAGAAATTAATATAAAAAATAGAGCATGGCAGGGTTCCATTAAAAGTATGCAATAAGCAACAGATAGTTATAAGAAGTTTCCATCCAATTTTCCTAGGTATTTATAAAGCATATTTAAAAAAAAAAAACAACAAGAAATATTACCTAAATGCTCAGGAGTTTTTCATTTCTCAGTTGAATTTGAGAATTATAAATTCTAGTTATTAAGTAGCTTTCAGGGGTATAGCTTCTGTCATGTTTAGTAGTGAAAGTACTAAAGATATAAACGAATACAAAAATAGTTAGCTGCTTATACCAGTGGTCAAAGAGCAGGCTTACACTAATAGTGAAGCTAGAAGGAACGATCAGCTTTGGATGACTTAAAAATAATAGAAAATTCAATCTTATGATTTCTTTTTGCTCCCCCTCAGTCTTATTCTGTCACCCAGGTTGGAATGCAGCGACACACTCATGGCTACCACAGCCTCGACCTGCTGAGCTTGGGCGATCCTCCTGCCTCAGTCTTCCAAGTAGCTGGAACTACAGGCGCTGCAACCATGCCTGGTTAATTTTTTGATTTATTGTAGAGATGAGGTCCCACCAAGTTGCCCAGGCTGGCCTTGAACCCTTGGACTCAGGCAATCCTCTTGCTTCTGCCTCCCAAAGCACTGGGACTACAGGTGTGAGCCACCATACTTGGCAAGGTATGTAAGGAGCTGATCTATAAATGCATCCAATACACAATAGTCCTGCCCCTTTCCTGTATCCTGCTCAATTCTGCACTTGCCTGACTCCTAAACTTTTGGCTTCATGTCTTCTTGGTTTGTTTTTTTCTTGCACCTGACCTTTGATATGACCTATGTGGTTTATTTTCTTTGTGAGATTCTCAGAACTCTGCTTTTTTATTTTTTAAGTTTTTTTAGCTTCAAGGTCTCCTAACTCCCTTGGAATATGAGATTATATTAAGATTATTGCAATTTTGGAGGACTTTTCTTGGAAAGAGCTGAGAAGACAGAGTGATCTGCAACCTCAGCTAAAGTGTGTGGCAGAATGAGACAAGGGGTGTTTTGAAAGGATTGCTGATAAATATACAGAATAGAGGAAGAACTGTGGATTTTGAGCCATAGCACAGGAACCGAGAGTACTGAGCACCGGGCTTGGAATAGACATGACATTCCAGAAACCTGGGCTAGCAATGTGAATCGTAGTTCATGGAGCTTGAAAGCAGCTGTCTAAAAGGCAAGATGTTGAAATAATAGGTAATTTGTCCAACCAAGTCTTGAATAGACATCGGGAAATTTTAAGTAAGATAGAACAGGACAGACATTTGAGAAATAAGGTGGGTCTGTGAGGACTTAATATGCTGGGTGTGTCTTTGAGATTGCCCAGAAATACTGGTGGCTACCTAAATATGAATTTATACACTGAAATGTTATAAGTGCACAAAAGAATAAGTGACCCACAGCCCTTGCTTCTGCATATCTAAAGACAAGGGATTATATAAATCTTAAACCGTTATAAGTGAGTAAATAAGCACCGAAAAACGATGTACTTTGCTTTGTAGTTTACTTCTATGGAGAAAGTTGCAGGGAGACAATAAAGGTCAAGGAAAAAGTGAATGGGGTTCAGGGTCTTTATGGGAGATGAAACAGAGGTACAATTATCCTCAGAAAAATAAAGCCTCACACTGAACAGAAAAATACTGAAAAAATATTCTTATTCTGCTATGTAAGACCATTGACTCCTGGGACATTGAAAAGCAATGACTCATAAGTGGTGGATGTGAGATACTAGTTTGAGAAGGATACCACCTTGATAATAGAAGGGGAACACGGGTGGGTGTATTGGCTCACGTCTGTAATCCCATTGCTTTGAGAGGCCAAAGCAGGAGGGTCACTTGCCAGGAGTTCAAGACCAGTCTGGGCAACATGGTGTCATCCTATCTCTATAAAAACTAAAAATTAGTTGGGTATGATGGTGTGCCTCTGTAGTTCTAACTCCTTGGGAGGTAGAGGAGGGAGGAGCGCTTAAGTCCAGGAATTTAAAGCTACAGTGAGTAGTGTTTATATGGGTATACACCCATAACAAACTCATGGAAAAAGAAATCAAGAAGGCAATCTCATTTACAGTAGCTACAAAGTAAAATAAAATATCTGGGAATAGGGGTGGGGAAAGACAGCTGACTGGAAATATCAGATGACTGCCACTCTCAGCAAAGGAGTCTGAAAGGGGGAGTGAGGGTCTACCTGGAAACCCAAGCTGAGGTTTATCACATGGTCTTCTGGAGACATGGAGAATGGACAGCTCCAAGCACTAGCCACCTCCCAAAGCAGCTCCAAAATGAGATCAAGAGAGCACTCTTGGAGAAGAAAGTGGTGAGTGAATGAGAGGGCTTTTTACACACCCGTGGTAAGTCTCTGTAGTTCTAGCCAAGGGAGAGACAGTCTAGGTCCTCCCCCCGCACAGGCCAGGTGCAGAGAGCTTCTTGGAACTGGAACAGAGGTACCAACTGGATCCACATGGGGCTCCGGGAGACTCAAGTTCCTTATGAGCCCTGGTGCCAGTGGCCATCAACTTCCCCATGGAGAGGCTCTATGGGGCACGCCCTGTGGGGGTGGTCTGCGCTGCATGGATGTGTCCCCCTCCCTCCCTCTGCAGCCCCCAAACAGGGCAATGCATCTACTTTGGGGATGTTTCTCCAGTGATGCCGCATCCAGCCTGGCCCCAGTTCAGGGCTGTCAACATGACTTGCCCTCAGGGGGCCACCGTCCATGTGATTGCCCCTTTCACAAAGCAGGGCAGGAACTAGGAGGCAGTGCACCTCTGCACAGGATGGCAGCTGTAGCCCTGTTCTCCTGCAGACTGAGGGAGAAATGCCAGTTCTCTGCCAGCAAGGCAATGGCCAACCTTCTACAACTATGTGAGATGAGCAGATTTGCCTATGGGAGGAGGCCATTTCATGCCTCCCCTCCCCTCCCCTCCCAGAACACCTGTAGAGATCTGTGGGGCACCTGCTTAAGAGCCAATTCTGCTGATGAGATGCTTGGGCTCAGGAAAGAAATGCTCCCAGGCAGCCAGGGCTTCTGGTACTTGTGCCAGAGGGAGGGGAAAGCCCCTGATCTGGAAGAAAGGACTTGTTCTGCCCCCACCAGACTGCACCAGTAACACTCTAGGTTGCCACCTTCTCTACCAACTCTGTCCCTTCCACAGGTGAACCAGAGAAGGGAAGTCAAGTAAGACAACACCACAAACTGTCACCTGATAATAACAACCTTATCAAATAAAAAAATAACAAAGCAAAAAATAAAAACAGAAGAGACTGCCCTCACAGATGAGGAAGAACCTGAGAAAAAATATCAGCAATCCCCCTAGCCATAATGGTATGACACCCACAAAGGGGTTTCTTAAATCTCAAGAATGGAACCCATCCAAAATGACCTGTCCCTGATGAAAGACATAGAATTCAAATTGTGGATGACAAAGAGACTTAGTGAGATCCCAGAGAGAGTGGACATCCAAATCAACAAGGCCACAAAAACCATACTGGAAGTGAAAGCTGACTTGGTCATTCTAAGAAAGAACCAAACTAAGCTTTTGGAAATGAAGAATTCTCTCCTGGAATTTCAAAAATAAGAGCAAGCCTTAACAGAAGAGTCAACCAATCAGGGGATGGAATCTTAGAGCTTAAAGATCAAATTATTGAGCTAACCCAGTTTGACAAAAATAAGGAGAAAAGAAATAGGAAAAATAAGCAAAGCCTATGAGAGGTCAGGGAGAGACCAAATCTATGGCTTATTGGCATTCTTGAGAGAGAAGGGGAAACTGAAAACACCCTAGAACAAGCCTTCCAAGATGTCCTCCAAGAGAATTCCCTTGTGAATGAGAGAGTTTTACACACAGCCATGCAGACATAAGAAATTCAGAGAACTCTTGTGAGGTAGTACACAAGAAGGCCATCCTCAAGGCACATAATAATCAGATTTGCTAAGGTGAGCATGAAAGAATAAAAATCCTAAAGACAGTTAAAAAGAAGAGACAGACCACTCACTAATGGAAACTCATCAGAATTTTAGCAGACTTCTCACCAGAAACCTTGCAAAACAAAAGGATCTGGGGTTCTATCTTTAACATTCTTAAAAATAGCAATTTCAGGCCAAGAATTTCCTACCCCACCAGGCTAAGCTTCATTAATGAAGGAGAATTTTAATTCTATGCAACCCCTAAGAGAAAATGCCATCTTCAGATCAGCCCTTCAGTGGATGCTGAAGAAAGTTTCAGGCACAGAAATGAGAATGGTCCCACTTATCAAAAGTGCATAGGTAAGCACAGAGTTTACAGAGCATACAAATCAGCCACAAAGTCTAGAATGCAAAGCAGCTTCTTTGTAACAATATGAACAAACCCCATAAATCAATAATTAACTTAAACAGGAATGAATTGAATGGAAGAATGGAAAATTGGATAAAAAGTATTACCTATCCTTCTTCTACCTTCAGGAAACCCATCTCACTGCAGATGACACCAACAGGCTCAAGGTAAAGTGTTGGTGAAAGATCATCCAGGAAAATGGAGTAGCTATTCTTATATCAGTTAAAGCAGACCTTAAGCTAATAAAAGTTGAAAGGACAGAGAAGGGTACTACATAATGACAAAGGACTCAATTCATCAGCAAGGAATATCTATCTTGAATGTATACGCATCCCACATAGGAGTACCCAGATTTATAAAGCAATTGCTAGTTAATCTAAGAGAGGACACAGGCTGCCATTCAGTAATACTTGGAGACTTCTGTACTCTGCTAAGACAAGTCATTGAGGCAGAAAACTAACAAATATATCTGGAAATTCAACACTGAACCAATTAGATCTAATAGACATAACAGAACACTTCACTCAACAACCAGAGAATATCCTTTCTTCCTCATCAGCACATGGAACTTACTGTAAGATTGTCCACATACTTCTCAGACCACAGCAGAATAAAAATAAATATCACCACCAACAGGAACTTTCCAAAACATACAAATACATGGAAATTAAAAATTACGCTTCTGAATGATTTTTGGATTAACACAGAAATCAAGACATAAATATAAAAAGTTCCTAGAAACAAATGAAAACAAAGGCACAATATACAAAAATCTCTGGGATACCATGAAGACAATGCTGAAAGGGAAGTTTATAGCATTGCATGTATACACATCAAGAGAGAGATTCAAGTAAACAATCTAAAAATTGCACCTAAGTAATCTGGAAAGACAAGAAAAATTCAATCCTAAATTTAGTAGAAGAAAAAAAAAATATGAAGGATCACCTAGTCGAAAGCTGGTTCTTTGAAAAGATACATAAGATTGACAGACCTCTGGCCCAATTAACAAAAAAGAGAGAAGGAGAGAGGGAGGGAGGAAGGGAGGGAGAAAAGGAGGGAGAGGGAAAGGAAGGGGAAGAAAGTGAGGGAGAGATAGAGATAGAGATAGATAGAGAGAATTTGAATCAGCACAATCAGAAACAAAAATCAATGTTACCAACAACCCCAAAGATATACAAAAGATTATCAGAGGTTATTATGAACATCTGTAAGCAAGTAAGTTAAAAAATCCAGAGGAAATGGAGAATTCTTGAAAACACACAATGTCCCCAAATTGAAACAGTAAGAGATTGAAACTCTAAACAGACCAATAACAATCCTAGAAATTTATTCAGTAATAAGAAAACTCCCTGCCAAAAACAGTCCTGGGTCAGATGGTTTCTCATCTGAATTCAACTAGACATAAAAGGAAGAGCTGATACCAATTCTACTGATAGCATTTTAAGCAATTGAGAAAGAAACAATTCTCCCTAGCTCATTCTATGAAACCAGCATCATCCTGATACCACAAAATGGCAAAAACTCAACAAGAAAAGAAAAATTCAGGTCAATTTCCCTGATGGAAATAGACACAAAAATTCCCAACAAGATACTGACAAATTGCACCCAAGAGTACATTACCAGGATTATTAATCATAACCAGAGCTTCAATCCTGGGATGCAAGGATGGCTCAATATTTGAAAATCAATAAAATGTAATCCACCACCTAAACAGATGTAAAACCAAGAACCATATGATTATCTCAATAGATATAGAAAAAGCATTTGATAAAATCCAATATCTCTTCTTGATAAAATCCACAAGCACCTAGGTATCAAAGAAACATTCTTCAAAATAATAAGCACCAACAGTGACAAACCTGCAACCAACATCATGTTTAATGGGCATAAACTAGAAGCATTCTCCTTAAGAACTGGAACAAGACAAGTATGCCCACTTTCACCATTCCTATTTAAGATAGTACTGAAAGCCCTAGCCAGAGCAATCAGGCAGAATAAATAAATTAGAGGTATCCAGATAGGAAAATAAGTTAAATTATTCCTCTTTACAGATGAAATGATTCTATACCTAGAAAACCCTAGAGTCTGCCAAAAACCTCCTAGCACTGAGAGATGACTTTGGCAAAGTCTTGGGATACAAAATCAGTGTATAGAAATCAGTTGCATTTTTAGGCACTAACAACAAGCAGGCTGATAACCAAATAAAAAACACAATGCCATTCACAATAGCCACACAGACAGACACACACACACACACACACACACACACACACACACACCCCTTGATATTTATTTAACCAAACAGGTGAAATATCTTTACAATGAGAGTTGCAAAACACTACTCAAAGAAATCAAAAACAACATAAACAAATGGAAGACCATTCCATGCCCATGGACTGGAAGAACCAACATCATCTAGATGTCCACCCTGTCCAAAACAATCTATAGATTCAGTGCAACCCTTATCAAACTACCAGTAACATTTTTCACAGACCTGGAAAAGACAATAAATAAATTCATATGGAAGCAAAAAAGAGTCCAAATAGCTAAAGTCATTCCTAGCAAAAAGAATAGAGCTGGTGGCATCATACTCCCAGACTTCAAACTTTACTACAATTCTACAATAACCAAATCAGCATGGGAGTGGTACAAAAATAGACATATAGAGCAATGAAACAAGATAGAGAACCCAGAAATAAAACCACAAACCTTCAGCCCAATCATCTTTGACAAAGCCAACAAAATCAAATTTGGCGGGGGGTGGGGTGGGGTGGGGCAGAAATCCTATTTATTTATTTATTTATTGTTAGGGTCTCACTATGTCATCCAGGCTGGAGTACAGTGGTGCTATCACAGCTCACCACAGCTTCCAATTCCTGGGCTCAAGCGATACTCCAGCATCAGTCACTCAAGTAGTACAGATATGTGCCACCACTTCCAGCTAATTAAAAAAATTTTTTTGTAGAGATGAGGTTTTGCCCTGTTGCCCTGGCTGGTATTGAACTTCTGGGCTTATGCAATCTTCCCACCTCCCTCCTAAAGTGCTGGAATTACAGGCATGAGCCGCTGTGCCTGGCTAGAAATACTATTTAACAAATTGTACTGGGAAAACTGGCTAACCACATGCAAAAGAATGAAACTGGGCCCTACCTATCAATATATTAAAAAAAAACAACTCAAAATGAATCAAGGACTTAAATGTGAAACCACACACTATAAGAATTTTAGAAGAAAACCTAGAGAACACCCTCTTGAACATCAGCCTAGGCAACAAATTTATGGCCAAGTCCTCAAAAGCAAATATGGCAAAATCTAAAATTGACACACAGGATCTTATCAAGCTACAAAGCCTCTGAAGAGAAAAGAAAAAAAACCATCAAGCAAGTAAAAAGAAAACACACAGAATGGGAAAAAATATTTGCAAGTCATGCATCTGACAAAGGTCTAACACCCAGGATCTATAAGGAACTCAAAGGAATCGATAGAAAAAAAATTCTGTTGAAAAGTAGGCAAAGGACATGAACAGACACTTCTCAAAGAAGACATTCAAGTAGCCAACACACATGTGAAAAAATACTCAACCAGAGAATACTTATCAGAGAAATGCCAATTAATGAGATACCAACTCACATCAGTCAGAATGCCTATTATTAAGAAATCAAAACGCAACAGGTGTTGGTGAGGCTGTGGAGAAAAGGGAATGATCACATACTATTGGTGGGAATGCAAGCTAGTTCAGCCTCTGTGGAAAGCAGTTTTTAGATTTTTCCACATAACTAAAAATAGAGCTACCATTTGTCCCAACAATCCCATTTCTGGGAATATACCCAAAGGAACACAAATTGCCCTACCAAAAAGACATCTGCACACATCTGTTTATCACAGCACTATTCAAAACAGCAAAAACATGAAATGAATCCAAATGCCCATTCAAATGTGGGCAGGATTTTTAAAGAATGTGATATATATACACGATAGGATACTACACAGCCATAAAGAAGAGCAAAATCATGTCCTTTGCAGCTACAGGGAGCAGCTGGAGACCATCATTCTGAGTGAATTATCACAGAAACAAAAAACTGAATACAGCATGTTCTCACTCATAAGGGGACACTAAACATTGGGCACATGGGAACAAGGATGGGAACAATAGACACTGTAGTGCTAAAGGAGAAAGTAAGGGTAAGGAATACAAAACTACCCACTGGATACCATGCCCACTACTGGATTGGGAGAGAATTCATCAGAAACCCAAACCTTGTCTTCATGCAATATACCTATGTAACAAATATTTACAAGTACCCCATGATTCTAAAATTAAAAAAAAAATAAGTGGGGCCTTTAAAAGGTGACCAAGTCATGTGGACTAAGCCCTTATGCATGGGATGAGGGCCCTTTCAGAAAGGCTTGAGGGAGTATGTTCATTCCCTTCTGTCCCTTGCGCTAAGGAGGGTGTGGCAACCATGTGCCATCTTGGAAGCATGGAGCAACTCTCACCAGACACAAAATCCCCTGGCGCCTTGATTTTGGACTTTCCAGCCTCCAGAAGTGTGAGAAATACATTTCCATTGTTTTCAAATTACCCAGTCTGTGGTATTATAGCAGCACTAACAGATATTGGCACCTAAGATGGATATTAGTATCAAGAAGCAGGGTGGTGCTATAACAAATACCTGAAAATGTGGAACCACCTTTGGAACTGTGTAATGGACAGAGGCTATAGGAGTTTGGAGGATTAGGCCAGAAAAAGCTTATATTACCATAAATGGACTATAAAGCATGATTCTAGTGAGGACTCAGAAGGAAAGGAGAGCTGTAGAAAGAGCCTAAATTTTCTTTTTTTTTTTTTTTACTCTGTGCTATGGTCTAATGAAATTTATTCCCCAAAATTCATTGTTGAAATCCTAACCCACTAGGTGATGGTATTTATTTATTTATTTTATTGTGATATTGAGGGGTACAGTTAAGGGTTAGGTACACAAATATGTCTCGTTCAGGCACCCTTGTTGATAAGAAGTGTCCCCCCATCCCCAGACAGGTATTTACTGCCATTAATCCCCTCCCCTATCCCTCCCACCCCCC
>CAUYQG010274370.1:0-40514 GCA_963574415.1 Tarsius wallacei
TCAGATCTTTTCTCAATACCCTCTGAAGGATTTTTAGCAGGAGGTGATATATTTCTGTTTTAGCATGTGTGGGTGGTAAGATAAAGGGTGTGTGTGTGTGTGTGTGTGTGTGTGTGTGTGTGTGTGTGTGTGGTTTTTATATAAACAGGACTGTAAATCTCGCTGTTATTTTTTTTATATTTATCTCAGATCTCTATATAAAAATAATATAATTAACATCGCCAAATACATAACTCTTTTTATTTAAACCACACACACACACACACACACACACACAAAAAAACACACACACACACTTTATCTTATCACCACACACACACACACACACACACACACACACACACACACACACCCTTTATCTTACCACACACACACACACACACACACACACACACACACACACACGCCCTGTCTGTCCCTCCCTCCCTCGATCCCTCCCTCCCTATCCCTCCATCTGAAATTCAACCTTCAACTAAAAAGTAGAAAAGTAACAGGGACATTAACATACACACACACAACCCCTCTGTCTGTCTCTCTCTGTTTAACTTTTCTAGAGAAAAGGGAAGACTTTGACCTTCATGGAAGTTTGCCTAAATGGAGTCTTAGTTGTAAACAGGTGCTCAGCATAAAGTTAGCCTAAATGCTAAATGTGATGTGATAAGTCACCCTCCCACACCTCAGAATGAAGCATTGTTAAGTGGTTAAAGTAACTCGTTCTGAAGGTGTCAATCCCAAGAAGCTGAAAAATAAAATAACTAATGTTCCCAGTAAATTCAGTAGTATTTTACTTCTGGGCAGTATATTTGAAGGACATTAAGAAACAAGCATGTTTAAAGGAGAGCAATCAGAAAGGAAGAGGGTTTGAAAAAGTCTCAAAAATAACTGGAAAAAAAAATTAGGTATCCAGGAAAAGATAAGGTATAAAATGTGCAAGTATTGTGGGGCCCTCATTGACAACTCTTTATTCCTTTCATTTGCCTGATATCTTGATACCTTTTGGCCTAGTATCACCTGTCTTACAGGTGAAAAGACTGAGGCTTAGAAAAGTTACACAGGGCCGGGCTCGGTGGCTCAGCCTGTAATCCCTCACTTGGGGAGGCCGAGGTGAGTGGATTGTCTGAGCCCGCGGGTTCGAGACCTGCCTGGGCAACTTGGCGAGACCTCATCTCTACAATAAATCAAAGATTAGCCGGGCGTGGTAGCGCACGCCTGTAGTTCCAGCTCCTTGGAAGGCTGAGGTGGAAGGATCGCTGGAGCCCAGTGGGTTGAGGCTGCGGTGGCCGGGAGCGTGCCACTGCCCTCCAGCCTGGATGACAGAGTGAGATTCCAACTCAAAAAAAAAAAAGAAAAGAAAAGTTACAGATAGCTAGCAGAAGAATTACAACTTAAATTTAGGTCTTGTGAAAAAAGGGAATCTGACTTATTCTGTGTAATTCCAGAGGGTAGACTTAGACCAATCATATTGTGAAGCCAGATTTCAGGTCACTATAAGAAAGAAAGAAATAAAACAAAGTAAAAGCTTTAAACTTTATATGATGACATACAGTTTCTATAAAATTTGGACACAGCCGGGTGTGGTGGCTCACACCTATAATCCCAGCACTTTGGAAGGCCGAGATGAGAGGATTGCCTGAGCCCACAGGTTTGAGGCCAGTCTGGGAAACTTGGCGAGACCTTGTCTCTACAATAAATAAAAAAATCAGCCGGGTGTGGTAGCACATGCCTATAGTTTCAGCTACTTGGAAAGCTGAGGCGGAAGGATCACCTGAGCCCAGCAGGTCAAGGCTGCGGTGGAGGTGGAGGTGAGCATGCCACTGCACTCCAGCCTGGGCAGCAACAGAATGAGACACCAACTCAAAAAAATAAGAATAAAAATAAAAAAAAGTTTGGACACAAAGGCAAACATACAGTATACAGTGTTATCAAGAACAACTTCAGTCTGTAAAAATGCATTCTCTATAGCTTCCAGGCTTCATGAGCACCTGCATTTGCTCAACAACCATTAACCATTAAGCCAGGCGCTCTATAATCCCTTAAGCTGACAACAACCCCAATGAGAAAACAGAATCTTATTAAAGACTAACATAACACGCCCAAAGTCCCAAAGTGAATAAATTAAGAACCAGAATTTGATCACAGGTATTCTGATTCTTTCCTCTATAGTTCTCACATTAGAATCACCAAATCTCTTTTAAAATATCAGTATCTGAGTTCTAACCCCAAAGGTTATGATTGAGATGAGGCCAGTTGTTGAGACCTGTATATAACTTCCCAAACAACATGGACACATATATTATAGAGCAAAACTACTTTTCTGGGCAAAGAGAGGGTTAATAGTGAAAAAGTAAAAAGAAACCTTAGCAAACAGGATGTTTAAGCACTTTATAAAAATAATTTTCAAATGTAATTTTTGTATCTACTTAAGGGATGCTAAAACAAAGTCCAGACATTCTGAGATCCAAAACAATATTAGCACAAGAGGAAAGGCAGTCTGACACAAAAGTTCATAACCCATTCATCTAAAATATGCTTTTTAAACAAATAAAATGACACTTTTTAAAGTCAAATACTGTAAAAGATTACTTGTCTTTTGCACAAGTGGCAGATCTGTTATCATTCTCATCATATTGAAAGCTTATCCAACAGATGCCCTCTCTGTACCCTCCAATAGCTCTTTGTGCACTCAAAATTAACCCCACTATCACAGTGTTTCTCTGGATTAACCAATGTAAGACATTTGAAGAGGGTCTTTGTTGTTGTAAAATAAGGAAAGTTGCATTAAAAGCATTAAAATAATTGTGGTCACTTGGAAAAAAAAATCAGCAAAATACAGTACCAGCATTTTATGTGAGCCATTCCTTGCAAACAGCTAAAATGGTTTTCAACTCTTTAATTAAAGAGATATTCTTTAAAATTGGGAAGAAATGTTAAGTTGAATGTCATCCCCTTTCTCCTAGAATGAATGACCTCTGATAAGTATCTGGACCATTTAAACACAAACACACATAAAATGTGATTTTTAAAAATTCAGCAAACAACTTTGGAGTGGTCGAAGAGAACAAGAACTATTTTCTAAATTTAATTACACAGAGAAAGACAGAGCTGACAAGCAGATGAGACGTCTAAATAAACTTTATAAGCTAGACACTGAGAAAGAGAGTCATTTTTTTGTTATAAAAGCCCAAGGTGACTGCTTATGTTTTGAACACTGGGTAATTCTAGCTGGAGCACAAATCTATCTTTTCTCTTATAATTAATTATCAGTGTCAAAACTGCTAGATGTCCTTTCCAGGATCAACCTATCCTGACTGTTAATTATACTACAGAAACATGTTCAAATAATGTTAACGACTTGATTCTATGCTCACAGAACAAGTTGCACAAAAAGTTCAATTAATGACTTAGCTAAATATGTTTACTTAATTATTTTTGCAAAGAACATGACAGTGGTTTGCTTTGCAAAAATGATATCTGGAGAAATGATTTTTAAAAAGAAAAGAAACGTGCAGTCTTGACATGGATGTGGGACAGAAACCACTACTGGGATATTAAAACAAATAATGATTAGTCTTAGAAGTACCTAACAGTGACATATTATCTCTTAGAAGGTTTCTCAAATGCTAAACAAACTGACAAATAAGAGAAATACAATGACTGAGAAAACGTTTTGAAGGATAGTGATACCAAATGTGCCTTGTTTTTTACATATTCAGTTGCAATGGTGTTATTTTCTCAATGGTCTACTTGTCCCCAAGTTCCACTTTAACACACACCCCAGAAGCTGCCATGGAAATTTACACTGAAACCAAAAAACTCAAAACTGCCCTAGAGAGACTCTGACGACTTCAGAGTTGACTAGGAATCCCCTAGAGCTCCAACGTTAGTTTAAGACCATGAAGTATCCTTCAACTTATGCCTGCAATGTAGAGTAACATTCAGTGACTGGGTTTAGTTACGGGATGGTTTATCTACCTGTGGATAGCTGACTTGCAATTTATCAGAGCCAGACAAAACAATAAACGGAATAATTTTAAACTTGAAAAAGAGAAGGAATAAAATAACATTTTGGGACATCGATGATGAGCCAGTCATGCAGCTAGGTACTTTACATGTTATATTCATTTACCTTCCATAAACCTTTCCAGGTAAACATTACTATTCCCATCTGCAAAAGTAGAAACTATGGTACAGAGAGATGTTAAGTAAATAACACAAAATAGCTCAGTCAATAAGTGACAGGTCTAACTAGGACTTGAATCCCTGTCTTTTTGCTTATCTAGTTTATCTAGCAAATTACAAAGAAAGGCAAAATTCAAGATCAAATTCAAAGAAAAGAGAAATATAAAATTCAATCTCATATACTCAGAACCAGAAATGTAAAAGATCATCTTTCCCCTTTCATTCCTGATAAATCCACACACAGGTTTGGAAATGTGGTACTTATATGATTTTATTTATTTTTTAATTCTGTGAAGTGACTTAGGAGGACAGTCACCTTTGTACTTAAAATAATATCATGTACAAGTAAAAAATAAATAAATAAATAAAAAGCCTAAGTGTTGCTCATACTTACCAATGAGGAATAAAGACATTCAATGCTAAAATATCTTGCTCAAAGTCACAGTGCTAGATTTCTGCAAAGCTGGAATTAGAACTCAGATCTGACAGACGGTCTACTGTTCTTTCCATTACAAAGTGTTTTGTTTTGCTTTCCCTTGGCCCTGGAAAAAGGCTGTAACTGTTAGTTATCATAATTTCATGATACAACCATGAGAATTATGTTAAAAATTCTCTCTAAATTAGCACATCCCACCATTAACTTAAGAAGAAAACCAATCATCTGGGTTTATATCAATTTTGTTTTCAAAAATAATCAAGTGGCATTAAGAAAAATACAAAGCCAGGTAAGCCTACTTAACCAAAATGAAATTTTGGATTTATTGGTCAAAATTTCAAGTTGTTTAGATTTAAAATACAACTGATGTAAAAAAATCAATGCATCATGACATGAGAAAACTGTTACTGGTTCTTTATGTGCTTCCAATTTGATTGCTTTGGCCTTCCAAACAAATAAATGGCAGCACCAGAAACCTATTAGTATGATAATAAAGCCTCGCTCCTGGATGTGTACAATCTCTGCACTTGGAGGATAACAAATAAACAAACAAATATCAGTGTAAAGTCCTGCTCGAGATTTCAATTTAATAAAAGAATATTAGAACACATTATACAGTGTAAAATTTTAAAAGATAATCAGAATGCCTTCACTTTAAGTCCTTACAGAAGTTTATTTCTGTAAGTGATATAAGCTAATGGCTTCTTTTAGCCCATTGTTCCTACTTTACTTTGGTTTTTACTTTTATTTTATTTTATTTAAGATGCAGGGTACAATGCAGGATCAGATAGATAAGTGGTCATCGTACAGGTAAAGTTTGGGCCTCCCTTTAGTGTTCACTTTGCCTGGTTTGAGATTGGGTACCCTTATTTATGTTATGTTTCCTCCCCTCCCTCCCCCTAGCAGCCTTCTGCTACTGCCAATTCTTTTCTTTTAGTATTATGATTAATGTTCAGGGTCCACTGGGGTTTTAAAAAAATTCAAATTTTTA
Source organism: Tarsius wallacei (assembly GCA_963574415.1). Lineage (NCBI taxonomy): Eukaryota > Metazoa > Chordata > Mammalia > Primates > Tarsiidae > Tarsius > Tarsius wallacei. The sequence goes on from CAUYQG010274370.1 coordinate 5,607, forward strand.
AAAATCTGAACTTAATAGCTTCAAGTTGTTATCATCTATTACTATCCAAAAAAGAGTGATTGCAGTGAGTCCTTTTATATATAGAAAAATAGTACAGCTGATAGAAATATATTTACTAATCAAGGTTATAAGCAGAGAAAATGAAAATATAAAAGGAATATATCTACACATAGATGAATATGTATACACATATGTATACATACTTACATACTCATACTTCAATATTTGGAATGTTCTTGCCTGAATTTTATACCTTCCATTCCAAAAAAATCAAAGTAGTTTTATAATTCAAAAATGTATTTTCTCATTATGAATGTATATTTTTCCTGTCACATGTAATGAATAAAAATGGACCAGTTTAGTCATTGTTGTGATGACACACTGGCTAGTAATAATAACTCCATGATCAAGGTCCAATTTATGGTGAAGGTATAATTTCCTAGAACTTAATACTATAAAATCATTCACGTTTCATTACCACAATTTTTTTAACATCATAAAAGTATACTGATTGCAAAAAAAGAAAGCCTAAAAGTTTTTCTATTTTTGTTCAACCTATGTAACTTCAAAAAGGAAACACATGCATATTACTATGCAAATAAGGGTCCCAGATTTTTATATATTCTATTTACTCCATTGTAGCCAGACTCAGCCACATAATTCACATGCAGAACTATCCCCCTTTTAACTAAATGAATTCTGTTATAATGGAGAGTTGAGACTTGAAAAAATTGCTTACAATTGCACATACAAGTGAAAAAGATATCTAAGTCTAAATTAAGATGTTGGCTATGAGGTTTCCAATAGGACCTTGACATGACTGTTGACCTACTCATGACATGATCGCACCAGTACGGATTTGGAATTCTATTAGTATTACCAGAGGAAAAAAAGTCAAGGAGTCATCAAGAAAACAAATCTATATCTTCTACTCCATCAGCCAATTACTGTTGTTAAAGTGGAATTAGATGGGTATTGACAATGCGAAGGGGATAAGGATTAAGCAGATGACTGAGTATATCGCAAGCAGCGGTGAACATATTTTGGCTTTTAGCATTGTTTCGTTTCTTGCTGCACAGTTTTTAAAAATTCTAAAATAGGAATGTGCAAAATAGACTAATTGCTAATATCATGGCTGAGAAAATACATATTATAATATATTTGCTAATTGGACAATGCACTAATATTTTCACATAAGAGTAATATATTCAATAGCTTAGCAAAAATTTAATAGACTTCACATCTATCTATAAATAAAGGACCACTGGAAAGATAATTAAATAAAAGTTTTTAAAAAACTTGTTGTCAAATTTAGGCAGGAAATTTGTCAATCAAATTTTGAAAATAGTATCTTTTCTTAAAAAGTAAAGATAATATAACTCAACTGATAACAAAACCAAAACACTTCTATTGCAAAGAGAGGCAGTATAATATTTAAGAGCATAATCTTTAGCTTTACAGAGACATGTTTTCAATTCTGGGCTCTGCCATTTGCTATAGCTTTGTGACCCTGAGGAAATTGCTTCAACTGTGTCTTGATTTCCCAATATGTAAAATTAAAATATAATACTCATATTAAATGGTTGTTGTGAGGTTAAATGAACATACTTGTGTAAAAACTTAGCATAGTACTTGATTAGTGCTAGCTTTAGCTATTATAAGATGTTATCTGTTTATTTCTATTAAAATCTGACAGCTATTTTGTCTACAAAGAAAATTCAGTTTTGTTATATGGTGAATGGAATTCCTGAGTTACTAAGTGGTCAAAGGCAAGGAACCCATAAAAATACTGGTTTTATTTTATACAGCAACCCCCACTTCACTCAGAAAAAAACAAAAGAAAACAAAAAACTCTACAAAGCAGTAGGCAGATTTGACTCACAGAAGGGAAGAGAATTACTAGTCTAAACTGCGATATCACCAAGGTACAAAAAAATAGTTTTGGTGTTCTAAATAGAAATATTTTCTCCACATCTTGAATAGTTCCTAGTTAAAGTTTCTTGTATCATTTTCTGCCATTTTCTTCTTCCATTAAAGTTTTTACCCATTTACAAACTATGTTTTACTGACTGAATAAAACCACTACATCCTTCTTGTCACACAATTCACATATTTTTATATGAAGTATACTTATTATATCTTTTTGTCTTTTAAAGTTGACTTTGGATTAATGGTATATAATGATATGAGTATATGTATACCAGTCTAAAATATCTATGTAAAATTATGATCTAATGAATGCATCCATAAATTTGGAGTATTATCATTTGATGATTCAAGATTGCTAGTATTTGTCTTCTTAGTGTGTGAACCTAGAATGACTAATAATTTCAGACATCCTAAAGATCCAACAACTGATATTTTGGGTTATTGAAAATATGCAAACAAAATTTTCACTTATATGTAAACCCTTTATTCAGATGTACAGGTGTACACTTTGATAAATAAAATCTAAACAATTAGATATCTTATAATAATGTAAGAAAACTTAAAATACATTGTTTTAAAAAACAGCGGCAAAGAATTTCAAGAATCTAGTAAGGAACGTCAAGGTTTGCAATGGCAATTCATTTAAGAGAGTAACCACAAAAATAGTAAGAGACAAGGAATATGCTATTACATTTTTAGTGCTATTTTTAAAATAAAATTCTAATCAAGAATAAAAAAGCAGAGAGATGCCCAAACACAGACAAGAAAAACCTATAGCAAATCTAATAATTTTAACGTGCCCTGCCAGATCTTTTAAACTTATTGGAAAATTCGCTTGACTTAATATTGACACAGAGATGTGTAAATCAATACATTCAGAATGAAAGATATATTTTAATTTAAAAATGTTCAAACTGCAGCAGTAAATCTATGCACTTAGCACATAAAAATCATTAAGAGTTTAAATGTTGAGACATAATATAGAGGTTGACCAACACACCTACAGGTGAATGCCAAATACTACATTTCGACAATTAAAACTTACTTTTTATGTCACATATATGGCAATCTTTACAAAATTTACCAAAATATATTTATAAGCCCTAAATAAACTGAATTTAATTGATAATCTGTGAAAGCTTGCAACCAGGGCACCACCTATCTGCTGCTGATAAAAAGTCCTGTTTTTATATACAACTTCAAGTTATTGTGATCTTTCCAAATGAAATAAGGAAAATAAAAGAAAGTACCCCTTAGGTTCAATGATTTTCTATGTGGTAAAAGCCTTTAGCTAGCTATATTATCCAAGATGGTAGCCACTAGTCATATGTGGCTATTACATTGAGATGTGTTGAAAGGCATAAAATACACAACAGATTTTAAAGATTTACTACAAAAAATGCATAAAATATAGCACTAGCATTTTTACCACAATAATTTATTATTACATATACACATTTTCAGGATAAATAATCAGAAATCATCATTTGTTTCACTTAAGAATGCAGTATATAAAAAAGTGTGACTACTACAGACAAGCACAAGAATTTACTGTAGCTTAATTTTCTGTCTTCTTAAATTTATTATTGATATACAAGTTTAACTTGGCAAATCACACTATAAATCTAAACCATCTTTAATTTAAATAAATTGGTAGCATCCTCACTCCTCTACTTTCCAAATAGTGATACAGAGGATAATACAAAGGATGTATATCAGATGATATACAAGGGATGAAAAACTAAAAATTATGACTGTGATCACACTAGTAAGCTAACCTTTCAACTTACAAATTTATAAAAAGTTAATAGGGAAATGTTTTACTTCTAAAAAATGAAATCTACATCAAACAAAAAGGGTTATAAAGTGCTTATATTTATGGAAATGTGTATAATCACAGTGAAATTTTCCCAATTATCTCAAAATCACAGCAAAGAGAACTGCTTCTCACATTCTACCACAAATTTTGTCAAAATTACTATATAACTTTGACTTTGGTAATCTCAATCATTTTACTTTTATCATCCTTCTTCTTTAAAATTTTTTCTTCCCCAACTATTCTCTCAAGCTTTGCTACTTAATAAGGGTTGACTCCAGAGCGGTATCATCAGCTGGGAGTTTGTTAGAAATGCGGAATTTCAGGCTCCACCTGCAACTTACTGAATCATTATTTACATTTTAACAAGATCCACCCCCACTGTCCCCAATAATCTGCAGGGAGATTAAATTTAAGAATCACTGCTCTACACTTGGTGGAAAGGATTTCTACTCCCACAGTCTGTTTCTCTTGTCCTTACTCTACATGTTTTTGTTGGCCCTCCGGTGAATAAGGTTAGAAAGCATTTTAGAAACTATTGATTTCAAAACTTCCATTTTACAGATATGCGACTAGAAGTAAACATTAATAGCTATCACAAGGACTTGCCCTTGATAAATGACATGCTGGAAGACAAAGGCAAGAGAAGAGGAATTGAAGCTAAAGGAGGTTAAGGACTGACACAAGTGTATGTAGTTAATTGTTGCAGGGCTAAAGAAGACTCTGTCTCATGTTGACTCCAAAGTACAATGCTCATTTCTATATATAATGCTAGTAGCAAGACAGAACCACCTCTCTTCACTTCTCCCTGGGATGTATGGGAGCGTATGTGTCCTTGAGACTAGGTGGATGTGCACATATGAGAAAACACAGGCATGCCTAGCTCTGGAGTGCTTCCCAAGGGAACACTGAAATATTAGAAGTTTAAAAATACAACTTTTATAAATATGGCATATATTTTTTCAACTTATAGTCAATTTTGACAAATTTCCTGTACTAAATTCTTTGACCCTCTTTCCTTCTGCCCAAAAAAATACCTGTAATGATTGAGAGGTAGGAATCAAGAAGTAAAGAGTAAAGGTTATATGAGGCAACTTTAAAACAGACACAAATGGCCTTCACTGGGTTGAGCATTATTACTTGAGTCTGCCACTGTTCAATCTCCCCTACTTCTTTTATATTCCTCTTCCTCTTTGTCACCCTCTTCCTGTTCCACTGCCCACTGCTTCATTTCTTTAACTGTCACAGAAAAGACAAAGTTGAAAAGTTACTTGTACAATGCTTGTTACTCTTTGGAGGAAAAGCACTATGTAAATCCTATAATTATTGCAACTAATAACTTACAATTCTATAGTATTTTAAATTTTTTACCAAGTATTTTTGATAAAATGTTTTCATAAAAATTATCTTAAAGTCAGCATAACAACATGTCAAAATGTTTTCAATAATAACAGTGATTATAAAAATGGGCATTCTTTAGACATGGTAAATCTATTTTCATTTTTTTCAAATAATAACATATTATAAAAGTTGCAAAAAGAGAAAAAAATTCAAGCAATAAACCCAAAAAAGTGACTGGCAGAAAAGGCAACACCACAATTTTATCTTTAAGAAAGCAAGACATTCAGTATTGAAGTTGGTATAAAATATTGTAGTAATACTCAAAAAAAGAATTTTTTAACATCAAAATATTGTGGGGCTAGTGATAAGAGATTAAATCATGTCATATGAAAGAAGGTGACCGGTATACAAACAATTCACAATAGACAGTAGATGAGTAAACAGAGAGCTTAAGTGATTTGAAGCCTTATACAGTATCTTACTCCAATTTAACATTTGAATATAAAAAAAACTTAACTATGATTAATAGGAGTACCATAAGATTGCAAAATTTAGACTACAACAGAAGTAAAACTACTGAAATTCATTCACTGTAAGGATAGCACATATATTACAATGGCATTTATTAGATTTTTTTTAAGTCTCCTAAACTTCTTCTTGGACAAAATGCAGTAAAAACATGGGTAAATTAAAGATGACTAGCATCTCATAAATAATAGCTACATGTACTAGATTATTCCTACTAACAGAATAGATTGATTAAACAGCAGATTAGACAAAGATAAAAAGAAATTAGTAAACTGGAAGGCAGAGCCAAAGATATAACCTACACAGAAAAACAATGAAATGAAACTAGGAGAAAAAGGCTAAGAGATACTGACAATAAAAAGTGCAACTTATGTTTTCTTAGAATACTGAAAATGTAGAAGACTGATGATAAATAAGTAATATTTAGATAAGGGCTGAAATTTTTTTAAATGTACTGATTAAAGACAGGAATTCTCAGATATAGGAAGGACCACATAAAGCTAGCAGGGTAAATAAATTCAAACCTATATGTATTGTTGAAACACTACAGATTATCAAAGACAAAAAATTTTCTTCCTTAAAAAGTCAAGAAGTAAAAATAAAATACATTATCTATTATTTAGTCTGACAGATTACTTATAGCAATAATGAATGCCATAAGACAGAATAAGAGTATCTTTCAAGTGTAGAGAAAAAATATTTAAACCAGAATTACATATCAGAAAAACTATTATTAATTTAAAAGAGTGAAATAAATCCAATTTCATATAAAAACAGAAAACTTATCAGCATTATATTTTCACTGAAATGAACTTCTAAGCCTAATAGAAGAAAAACGACCCTGAAGGAAAGTCAAAAATATAAGATGAAAAAGTAAGAAAGAATCGAGTAAACCTTGTAAATCTAAATAAATGTTGTACATTAATAATAATGTCTAATTCACAGGTTTACAAAACCAGAAGATTAGAAATAAAGATAATATTTTAGGTTTGAAGAACTTTATTGTTCTAAAGTCATTGTATTATTTAGGAGAGGTTTAAATGGTGACAGTAGATCTCTAAATATGTTAAATGTGCATAGCAAATGACATTAGAAGAAATGGAAGCAAGCAAACTAGCTACCTAGCTTCCAAACTATTAAAATAGTGGAGAAAATTATAACAAAAAATGGAAAGTAGGGGAAGAGAGCAATAAAAACAAAAATCAGTAACAGAGGAAAATAACTTATAAAAAGGAAAAAAACAGAAAATATGAAGTTGCTACAAACAAGTTTATATATATCAGAAGTCACAATAAATCATAATCTGAAATCATTAGCTATATGGTAGACAGTATCACGGTAGATTTCTTTATATCCAACCATATGGGTTTACAAAAGATATACTTAAAATAAAGGACACAGAAAGGTAGAAAAAAATAAAACAATTAAAAAAAACCCCAGGAAAATGTAAACTAAGTAAAGTCGAGGGAAGAGATATTAATATAATGCACAACAGACCTTATAAGATGAAGAACATTATTAAAGATTTAAAAAACCAAAAACTTAATTTACTTTAAACACAATCTTTAGTTTTGCTTGTTTGGCTGCATATTTATATGAATGGGATCTTACACTATGTTTTCTTCTGCAAGTCGCTTTTTTTCCCTCAACATTTTTTCCTGAGACTTATCCATGTTAATATTTTTTGCTATGGTTCATTTCACTGCTGAATTCCACAGTATGAATATATCCATTTTTTTAATGCATTCTAAAGTTCATGGGTTAAAAAGTGAAATCAGATGACATGTATAGCAACAGCAGCAATGTTTGTAATAGCCTAAAACTTGGAACAATACAAATACTAACATGGTATTGTTTAGAGATTGCATATTCGTACAGAACTACATGCATCACTTAACAGCTAGAATAGGTTCTGAGAAGTACATCATTAGGCGATGTCATAGTCATAAAAACATCATAGAGTGTACTTACACAAACCTAGATGGTATAGCCTACCACACACCTAGGCTATATGGTACAGCTTATTGCTCTTAGGCTACAAACCTATACAGCATGTTACTGTATTGAATACTCTAGGTAATAACTGTAACATAATGATAAGTATATTTATGTATTTAAACATATCTCTTTACAGAAAAGGTTCAGTAAAAATGTGGTATAAAAGATAAAAAATGGTACACCTACAGGGGGCACTTGCCATGAATGGAGCTTGCAGGACTGGCAGTGTAAATTGGTGAGTGAGTGGTGAGTAAATGTGAAGCCCTAGGACATTACTGTATACTACTGTAGACTTAACAACACTATGCACTTAGACTACATTAAATTTATTTAAAAATTTTTTCTGCATTAATTAAACTTAGTTTACTATAACTTTTTAACAGTATATGCTTTAAAATTTTTAACTTTTTGACTCCTGTAATAACACTCAGCTTAACACAAAAACAGTACTAATGTACAAAAATTTACTTCTTTATGTCCTTTTCTATGAGCTTTTTTCTACTTTTAAATTTTTTAAGACTCTTTAAAATATTTTTGTTAAAAATAAAGTCAACAAACATACACATTAGCCCAGGCCTACATATGGTCATGTGTATCCCATATCACCATCTTCCACCTCCATATCTTGTCCCACTGGAAGGTCTTCAGGGGCAATAACATGCATGGAACTGTCATCTCCTATAACAGCAAAGTCTTCCTTTGGAATAATTCCTGAAGAACCTCCCTGAGGCTTGTTTACAGTTATTATTATTTTTTAATAAGTAGAAAGAGTTCACGCTAAGACAATGATACATAATAAATACATAAATCAGTGATATACTTGCTTATTATCAATATCAAGTATTATGTACTCTACATAATTGTATGTGCTAAACTTGATACAGGTGACAGACCAGTAGGTGTGTTTAAACCAGTATTATCACAAACAAAAGTAATGCATTGTGTTACGAGCTTACAATGTCGTTAGGAGATAGAAATTGTTTAGCTCCATTATAATCTTACAGAATCACTGTTGTGGATGCAGTCTGCTCTCGACCAAAACATTATTATCTGGTATATGACTGCATATACTGTATACTGCAAAAACAAACACAAAGCTATAAATAAAAGCAGGTTGTGATTAACATGAAATTCTTGATAGTAGTTATCTGTGTGATAAGAAGTAATATATCTGGGCGTGTCACTAAGAGAGCTTTGGAGTTCTTAATGATGTATTATTTCATATGGTAGATACACAGAAATATTCTTCTTTAAAGTGAAAATGTAAGTATATGTATAATATGTGCATACATGTACATATGAACTTCAATCTTATATATTACACATATATATACATATTCTTTTTGTGCATCCAATATTTAAATTTTTTAAAAATAAAGAATGCTTAGAAAATTCCCTTTTGACTAGAAAAAAAAATATTTTATAATTTTTTTTTTAAAGGAGGTAGGTTCTGCAAGTTTGGATGGTTTTCTGACCCTAGGGTCAATTTATCTCAGATAGCTTAGTTAAAAGCAGAAAAAAAATATAAACCTAAACTTCCTGGCTTTAAACAGGTCCTCAACAGCACTTTCAAAATGAGAGTTTTAGAAACTGGTTCTCAAAAAAAATAAAAAATAAAAAAAAAAGGGGAGGAGTTCCTTTGGGAAATATTACAAATCATATTTCTCTGTAAAAGTTCTTATTAAAAGGCACTAGAGTCCTAAATTCCAGAAACCTACTCAAATTGCTTTGATTTGGTGTTTCCCAGAAATATCAGGCCATGAAACATTTCTTTTCCTCTTCCATATTCTATAAAATGACCATTTAAAATGCAAGTTTAATTTTTAAAAAATTAAATCTCAAAGTATGGACACCTAGGATAGAAAGGCAATGACTAAATTACAGAGGGCCTTGAAAGGCAGCAGGTAAAGGGGAAACAATGAAAAATTTTGAACATGTATAAGACAGAGCAATGAAAAGAACCATGTTTTAGGAAGATTACAGTAAGAATAATACTCTGCATGAATAGCAGTGTGAAATTCGGAGGTAGGGTACTAATCATAAGGCCACTGTTTAAGAGTTATTAAGAGACTGGCAGAAACGGAAAGGAAAGATGCAGATTTCAGCAATAATGAAAGTTTTTTTTCTGGATTTGTCAACTGATTAGGAGCAAGGAAAATAAAAAAAGCTAAAAATGTTTAAATGCAATAACTAAAATATATAGTTTCTTTAAATCTTCACAGATATTAGACAGATATTATGAGAGACTCAAAACCTAGTTTTTCCAAAAGCATGAAATTAGTAAATGATGAAACTGTGAATTGAATATTTCACTCAAATACCTCAAAAATAAAGACTGTATTGAATTGATCTTTGGATCTATAGCCCTTAGTCAACCCAATGTTGTTTCCTTTACAGCAGGAATAAAATTTTGAGCTTTCTAGAGAGGTGACTAGATAATGATATCACGAATATATAGAAAGCAGAGGTGCTAATTAGTCATGAGGTCTCTATCTTCAAGTCTCTCTCCCTTGGACAATTCATCTTTCATACTCTTCCAGGTTGATATTTCTATACCCTACATGATCTGATCATATTACTCCTTAATCAAAAATCCTCAGTGGTTCTCTACTGTCTATACAGAAAACAGTTCAAGCTTCTCAGTAATCCATTCAAACACCTTCAAAGTTGAGCCCAAATCTCTTACAGGCCTCTTCTCTAACATTATTATACTTGTACCTTAACTTTAACACACCCTTGAGTTCTCAATATTTCTTCAACTAGCTAGGGATTTTTATAACTTTTCTCTTTAGTTATGCTGAATTTAAGCGCCAGACTTAAAGCTGGATGACCTATGTTTAACCCCAAAGAAATATCTACAAACAAATCTAAATCAATCTTCACAAGCACGTCATATTCATTCATGTAATACCCCAACATACTGAGTTTCTATAATGTGTCAAATGCTGTTCTAGATAATGAAGATAGAGTTGAACATGATAGAACAGAGTCTTCACCCTCTAGAAGCTTATATTTTTAGCAGCAGGAGATACTAGCCTAGAAAACAAAATCATTTCAGGTTATGACAAATGTTATAAAGGAAAGACATTGTTATATGAGGGAAAGTAATTAAAAGATGGGGAAATATAAGACAGAGCAAATCAATATTAACTAAGTTCATATAATAAGTAGCAACTCAAATTTATCTCCTGTAATTCCATATCTCCTAGTATTTCTATTATATAAGACTACTTTCCCTCATGTTCTTTGTAGAAAGATCTAATCAGTCATAGGCAAAGCTTAAATGCCCTCTGTGATACCCCCCAGTAGAAGTGATCATTCTCTTTATTATGATCCCAATAGTGCAATTAATTGGTTTATGTGTCTGTTATGGTACTTACAACGTATCTTTGTTATGCATACATCTGTACATCCCAAATGACTATAGGCTCCTTAAGGGTAGAGACATCTGTCATTCATTACCTTTGGGCATGTAGTTCTTAGCAGAGTACCTGGTACAAAATAAATCTCAGTACCATTTTGGTTCGTGAACTCAGTAATTATTTTCTTTTTAAATATGGTCAAAGTACTATTATTGGGATAAAGTATATCTTCTTTAAGAAAATATCTAGGTATGCTTTAAAAGAAAAGAGAATAAATAACGGAGCATCAGGCAAATCATCACAGTGATAACCTGATGGAGATGACCAGATAGGAGCTGGAATTTTCAGGGGGTAGAATAGTGATTCTTTACTGGAGAGAGGAAAGAGAGAGATCATGATGAGGAGAAAGGCCATGGCCACAGGTCATATATTAGAATTAGGTTGGCTGGATTTGCAAACTATACATGTCCTTCCCCCTGTAGTGATGGCAGGACTGAGCTATGACTCCCAAGTAGCTATGAGAACTGTTGCCTGCGTGAATCATCATATTGAAGTAATACGTTATTATCTCTAAAGTTTATTGGGATGGAAAAAATTACTGAGAACCACTGGACTAGAGGGTACAATGAGCTAAAGACAAAAGACTTAGTTGCTTCTACATTAAGGTAAGAATTGGAAGTCATTAACCATAAGAAAAAGTAGAGATAGGAAAGTTCTGATAAAACAAAAATCAAAATAAACATGAGAATGTTAATATCTAAAAAGTAGGAAAAAGAGATGCCAGAAAAACAGGCAGAAAGGTGGATAAGCAGTTAGAATAGGAGAAGAAAACGAAGAGTACAACAAAGATAATCAAGTTGGGAGTATTAACAGGATGCTAAAGTGACAAATGCTGAAGAGAAGCCAAGGAAGATAAAGTTGTGAAAGGCTATGAGATCCATGATGACTTAGGAAGAGGATGATAGAGAAGGGTCTTAAAGTAAGTAGAATGGGGATGGAAAAGATAAACCAATGAAGAAAAGAGTTACAATTCCTGTGGTGAATGTAAAGACTCTTCTCAGCAGCATAGCCAAGGAATTCAACTACAAGAATAACCAAAAGCAGTTATTTCATGCTGATACCTAGACAGCACTGTGTTCAATGATGGTGCTTAAGAAAACAATCAAGAGTATGGATCTACCTACTGGAAAGCCATTTCAATGGGAACAATTTTTAAAAATGCATAGGTATGTTTCTAAGCATTATAATTATGACTATTAGGGTAATCTCATCATTAAAAAGGTTGAAGTTTCCTTTTTATTTTTTAATAAAACATTTTACCTATTAAAACTTAACTGAACCATAAGACATCATCCAGTATGTGACATTCTCGGAAATATTTCAATCATATAATTAAATGCCCTTCAAAATGAAATAGAGTAAAAAAATAAAATGAAATAGTGTACAAATCTTTAACTCCATAATATCATCTTTATGGTTATTTCTTAGTGTCATCATTCATACACACCATTGTATATAACAACTGAAATAGAACACAGCCTCCTAAGATAATACATTCTTAAGAGAAGTAACAGTTATAAACTATTGCCAGTTGACATCACTAGAGAAAATCCACCCTCTCTTCAAGAGAGGACATTAACGAAGAATACAAGTTAAACATTCCCCTAGTACACTATGAACATATAAAACCAATAGTATACATTTTAAACATAATTAAAATATAATCAAGTGTGCAAGTAATAACAGTTATGCAAAGTCATTTGTTTATATGAATTCGACTTTAAACAACTTAAAAGGACATTTTTAGGATACTTTCAATGAAGAAGGAAAACTGAACAATTATGTACTGGGGATTATAGCAGAAAGAGGTAAAAAAATGAGACTTCCAGGCTGGAGTAATTATTTCAAAATCAGAGAAGCAAAAGTTATTTAGTCCTATTAGGTGGTATTAGATGTGATTTCTCTTATATGTGAAACAACGTGAACCCACATGTCAAGTCATTTAAAAACCTTCCAGCATTCTTGAGTGCCTTCATGAAATTGTGCAATCTCCAGGTATCCCATGGCCTTCCTCTTCCTCCCTCTTCTGTCCCATGCCATTACTTCCTCCTCAGGTTCCACTTAGAAGACCTAACCATCTGTGCCTGACAGCACACACCATGCTGCTTCATATTGTAAGTTCTTGTTCATGCTTCCCCCTCTGTCCAGAGTGCCTACCCTGCTGTTCTTCACCTGGATAATGACTACTAGTTTTGCAAGACCACTCTAAAGTTCTGACTCCTCAAAGAGTCATTCTCAAATTGCAGAGATGGTCATTTCACTGGTAAATATGATAAAAACACAATGAAGAATATAACACTGGAGCCTTTTGGGTCTTTGGTTTTTATTTTACTGTTGAACTAAGTCTATATTACTTTCTTTTAAAGATCAAAGAATCAATTGTACCTAAATCTAATTTTAAAAATGGATTCCAACACATTGGATAATACATATTTAAAATATACATTTCTCTAAAGATGAGAAAATAAACAGCACACATTTCCCAGATCCCAGGGAAAAGCATAACTAAATCTCAAGCACTAGGGTTTTCTTTAGCCAATTGTCAAGGATCAAGAAGGAAAAACAATTGAATGGAATAGGCACTAGACTCAAAATTACTGCTCTATTCAGTCTGCCAGAGCAGGCCAAGGCAAAAAGGACAGGGAAAATAACACTTTTACATCAAAATGCCTGAATTCTTAACTATAAGAGTGCTTCTGTAATCAACTCTATTTGAAAAGGAGTTAAAGCAAAAAGAAGTGTGCATTGCATATACATAGAACCTTTTCCCTAGAAGACCAAAAGAGAAACTATGGTCTGTACAATGTCTTTTATACCTCCTGCTTGCTGACCAGGAGAAATGCAAGCATCTTATTTTCCATATTGTACATTAATCTTCACTTTCCCACTTAAGTGTCCAGTCGCCTACCCATCCTCCCAAACTGCATTTAAGTACTTGCAACATGCAACGTTTTGTGGGAATGCAATGAAACTCTTTTTCAGCTTGGGCTAGGATAGAGAATATGACGTTTGTAAGGGGGTAACAGTATTTGTCCAATAAATAGTATTTTTCTCCCTGTCTTGGACATCTCAACATTGCACAATGTTTTGAATTTGAGTATTTTCAGCCAGGCAATGTACTTTCTACTGTGCTGATACATTCCCAATATCGAGCTACCTCACACATGTACATTAACTGCCTGGCCCATATTTGAACTTTGGGCTCCTGAAGTAAATGAGTAATAGTTCCTTTAAGGTTCACAAAGTCCTATTACATACATTCCTTCTTTCTTTTTTTAAGTTAGAGTCTCACTCTGTCGCCCAGGCTGGAGTGCAGTGGCATGCTTAAGGCCACCCCGGCATCGACCTACTGGGCTCCGGGGATCCTTCCACCTCAGCCTTCCAAGTAGCTGGAACTCAGGCGCATGCTACCACGCCCGGCTTTTTTTATTTATTGTAGAGACGAGGTCTTACCAAGTTGCCCAGAGTCTCGAACTCTCAGGCTCAGGCAATTCACTTGCCTCAGCCTCCCAAAGTGCTGGGATAACAGGCTGAGCCTCATTTTATCTTTTATTATCCCTATTTTAGGGATGAGGAAACTAAAGCTTAAAAAGTGATTTATCCAAGGTCACATGGCCAGGAAATCATGGATCTAGGAGAAGTTATTCTGATTTCTAGTTCCATGCTTTTTGCATGATATCTGAAGAGGCTAAAACACAGTTAACATCAGCAATGAACTGATGGAAGAGATAGATGCCTCTGAATGAGAGGAGAGATGCCTTCTGGCAGGAAAGTTTTCAGATGAAGTTGTACTAAGGTGTATCTTGATGAATGGTCAATATTTCCACAGATTGACATACAATGTCAAATGGTAAAAACAGGAATAGAGTGACAAACGCTGGAAAGTGCAAGGCATATTGAGGATCTGTCAACTAAAGAGAATTAGGACATGAAGATGGAAATATAAGTTGAAGCCCTAATGGCAAAGACCTAGATTTGGAAGAAAAATAATTTATATTTCATTTGGAAAAGTAATGGAAGGCACTAAAAGATTTAAATTATTAGTCAAAAGGGTAACAAGGATCACATTAGAGTTGGAAACAAGTGGCAGTGGTGTGAAATAAAGTAGAGAAGGAAAGATTAAACAGGGAGAATAGCTAGGTTATGTCAATGGCCAAAAGACTGAACTTGAAAATTGGGAGAAATACATGTATGGATTACTAATTGACCTGCTAAAAACATTCATTTTGCTTGAAAATAGTAAAATTTCCCTGACAATTCCTAAAACAATGGTTAAAAAAAATAAAATTTCAGCCTCTAGGATGAATTCACATTCAACTAGAAAGATTAGAGAAGCAGATGGAGGAGACAGAAAAGTAAATTGGACCAAAACTCAGCCAACTGAACCCTGATTCTGCCTTTTTTCAGTTATGTCAGTTAACCTCTGTAAACCTTAATTTCCTCTTTTATTAAATTTTATTTTATCTTAAAGATGTGGGGTATAATTCAGGATTAGCTAGATAAATGGTCATCATACAGGTAAAGTTTGTGCCTCCCTTTGGTCCCTGCTTCACCTGGTTTGAGATAATGTACCCTTATTGATGTTATGTGCCCGCCCCCTGGGTATGATAAACCTGTTGTCCTTCACAAAATTGAATATTGCTAGGCAAATGTGACAACTGTGACATTATAGTTATTGTTGAAGTCTTCATTATTGACAGTAATGGAGAAAAACCCTAAACACTTACCAGTAAATTGACTCTATTGACCAGTGTTTATAAAATAATAAAAGGAAATCACTAAAAAATATTATCACTATTTTAAAAGAAAGGCACAAGCATTTTAATTGATCATTTTTTTAACTTAAAGAAGCATGATGTAATTTACTTTATACTTAATGTGGTGGGAAAAACAAAAGTACACCTAAGTCAGAGAGTATTTTTAAAATTTTTACATCTATTTAAATTTATTAAAATATGTAATTTATTAATAGAGAAATTAACTTGGTTAGTTCAGATGAGTAATAAGTTTTACATTAAAAACTTCATGTAACAAAAAATTATGTTCATAATTTAAAAAACAAACAATGTTTGGATGAACAAGTAAAACCTGGAATTAATCTCTGATTTTTGTCATAGAAAACATCTGTTTTCTTCACTGTATAGTTAGCCCAGATAATGCATTCTACCTTGGCTACTCTGGCTATACAAATTATATTTTTTAGCTGCTAAATTAATCATATGGCATCTGTTTGATAGCAACCACATGAATTTGCCAATGAGTTACCAGTTTGAGGCAAATTAGTTAATGTCATTTTTATTTCTAATAGTTTCCGTTTGGAAAGTTATTTTAGAATTGTATTTGATATAGAAACTTAAAAGTATAAGCTTAACACAGAGACTCAGGACACGTTGACTTTAAACACATTTTTATTAAATTGGTGGAAAAGTAAACTGATTCTCACTTTCATTTTAAAAGTGTAAATAATAGCACTGTGGAGATGAAGGTGAAAAAAGGGATACCAATCTAACTTCACTGTGGAATAAGTGAAGAAAGGCACACAATTAAAACACCAAGAGTCGGTGTCCACGATATATTGGAAAAATCTAATTTAAATCTAACTTAATTAAGAATGAGAAGTGCTCATGTATCCTGTATTAAATTTAAACAACAACAACAAAAAACAACTACATTATAAAATGTAGTATGTGTGGAAAACCAATCTTATTTCACACACTTAGAGCACATTTTTAAAAAAATCTGAAAATGAGTATTAGAGATAAAAAGTATATACCTGGAGATCAATAAGAAGACATTTGTGTAAGAAACAGAATATGGCTGATTATATGACTGATTATTTCTGCTTCCTATTTAATGCCACTTTTATATTACTGCTATCAACAGAAAATAAAAGCAGGCTCCCATTATAATCAATATCTGATTTAATGCAAAAGAGTATGTCTCTTCTTTGTATCAAACACTTACACAAAATGATAGTACAACCCTCTTTATCCCTGCCCGTCCCTCTTTTACCCCCCAACCTTTTCATTAAAAAATGGATCTATGGCAACAATCATCTAACAACCTGCTAAGTGCTTGTTTTATGAATCTGGCCCTTACTCAAGAAGTTACATTGAAAAGTCTTTTAATCTCCTTCTGAAAAAGAATTTACAGGACTGCATTTAAGTTCAAGTTCAAGGGTATTAAAATGTACAAAGGAGAGTGAAAACGATGCTAAGTTATAGATTTTAACTTCTTAACTAGAAAATTGACTCAAAATAGATTTTCTAATTTACAATGAATCAAAAGAAAAAACATTAGACCATAGCAAAAGTGGCACAAATGTATCAAAAACCAAATGAATAAACATTTGAGGAGATTTATTATTAGAAATTGCAATAAATTTTGGAAAGATGAATTGATTTTAGTTAAAAGGTATAACTGACAATTTATTGGGCGGGAAGATGCATTATTTTCCAATTGTTATCCATCTACAGTAAAACTGATTTGTGTCCTATTGTATTTTATGGAAAAGGAGAGTGCAACTTTCAGTGATTTAGATTAAATGTATTAATCATAACCAAGCACTGTGAACTATATATCTACTATTAAAGAAGATTTTTGACATTTAATTCTGTAGCAATATTTTGGCTCTGTACCACTCTTCCTAAATCCAATTCCTGCTACAGTTGGCAGATTTCTCCCTTTTAATTTTATGAGGCTTAAAGTAGCATTTAACCACCCATGCGGTAAATAATGCGGGATTAGAAATATTTAGTGTTTTGTTTCCCTTTCAAGAGGGGTAATCCATCAAATCCAAAAATGTTCTCTAAAATTTTTCTATATTTTTGGCAATCTATAATATATGATATCATAAAACTATAAAATTAAATAAAATGCATTACATAGCTAGACTAGGTCTGCTTTTCTAAAGAACTGCATTAACCTAAAAGAGCAGGTAAAATTCACTTTCAACCAGAAACATGAATCCTTATTAAAAAACAAAACAAAATAAAAATTAGGGATTAAGGCATGACACTTGATTAGAATTTTTAAATTTTATTCTTTCAGGTAATGAAACTTAATGAATATGCAATTAATTTCTAAGCAGCTTACTCATCTAAGATTTATCTACATCACATTCTATTATAAGACAAAGTATTGGCATTATATACCAGAACAATTATTGAATATCTAGATGCTCTAGGTACATGGCTGAGTGCTCCATAAATGCAAAACTAAAATTTAAACTTAATGTATCATATATGACGCATATTTGTTCCCCAAAAATAAATTTACCTCACAATTTTTTCATACAAGGCATGAGGCAAAAATGGATTGATCCACCTAAGGAAGCTAATATTTCGAATTATTATTATTATTGTTTTCCTTAATGTTCCTCCTGTGTCGTTTTTGCTCAATTGTACCCTGGCATGTAATAGTGGGCCATATGGTAACGAGTATACCAATCGTGAGGGTGGGGGTGCCTGTGAAGTGGTGAATGAACAGGATAGATAAGCTAGCTATAGTTTTTGTGGTTAGGAATGTTCATTTTGTTGGAATAATACTGTTGAGGGAGTGGCCCATTAGGAATACCTCTCTATATTTTGAGCCCAAACTTCCCTTTAGGTGTTGAATAAATGTATACCCATTCCCTGCCGAGGGTGGGGGGTCCTGGGGGAACTGCTCGGAGACTTTCCTGGCAAGCCTTGGGAATTTGTGTCTTGGGTGTCATTTCAAGAATTGGAGCAATACTGTCATGGAAGAAGTCCAACATCCTAGTGATAGCCAGGATTGCTGCGTGGCCTGAACTCATGAGGGCATCTTGCAGATCACAGGAATTCCTACTGACCTCAGCTATTGCTCTGGTCAATTTATGGAAGGCTGTCCTATGCCCAGTTGGGTGGCTTGTTAGTAGTCGCACAAATAAATCCTTATCCAGGTTGATTTTCGAGAACCCCTCTCCTGTAACTTTTTGAGCAGATTGGGCCTTTCTGGCTGCCACCGCAGCCTCAGAGTAACCTGGGATGTTATAGATAGCCTGGCTTTTGCCTGTAGTGCCATGTTTCTTCATAGTAGACAAGATGGGCCCAGGAGGGGGTTTCTTGTGTTCTTGCACATAGGCTTTTGCAGCACCTAGTGTGGCTGTGGCTGGACCTGTCATTTCTGTCAGGTATTCGAATTTTGCCAAAAGACGCAACACATCTGAGGTTAACTGGCTCATTCGAGATGACATGGAGCGCACGTTTTGATTGAAGGAATATTTGCTCTGGCAACTGAGTTTTAAGCTCCATGAGGGTCAACATAATGCTGTCCAGTGCAACTGAATGTTGATTTACAATCTCCTTGAGGCTGATAAGAGTTGCTTCGATAGAATCAATTTGGTTATTCAATTTCTCCAGTTGTTTTATTGTTTTCCTGGTAGTGGGCATATTCATACCCGGATCTTGGGGAGGTGGGCCTATTGGTAATGCCCCATAGTGGGGTCTTCTTTCCTTTGTTCCATTTGGGTATCTTATTATGGGGGTCTCTAATTGCGTTGATGAAGCGGGTGTGATGCTGCCTGGTGAGGTTGACTGGAAGGCTATACGACCCATAATGATATCATCGGCTAGCCGGGCTCGGACACTGCTCGCCATCTCACTGCTGGTCTCATCATCACCTGATGGTGTTGATAGTGACATTTTGGGGTTGAGGTAGTCACACTGCAAAGTTGGAGGATGAATAAGATTTAAATTTTTCTTAATGTTCCTCCCAAACTATTATTTAGAATAGTTACAAATCATTTTTATATTTAGCATGTCAGCGTAAAAATAATTAAAAACTGGTATTTTAAAAGTATAATTTATTATTAAATGAAAATAACCACCAGAAATAAAAATGAGTTTAAACAAAATCAAATTCCAACTTTTAAATTTTAATTTACATGAAATGCTAACTTTGGTTATTAATGATTCCAAATTATTACAGTAATCCACTGTAACAGCATGCAGTACTTCAAGATATATCAAAGTAATAAAGTAACCTGTCAGATGAGTAATTATCTATATTTAATATATATATAAAGCAAATGGCCCAGAAATGAGTAAAGTCTGTAATTCACTCAAGACACAGTGATGCCATATATTCATGGTTAGAACACCTAATTTCTTCATACACAATCATATCTCAGTTCACTTTTAACAAGATTTGGGATTATAATTGTGAAAATAAGTTTATGTCCTTATA
Source organism: Tarsius wallacei (assembly GCA_963574415.1). Taxonomy (NCBI): domain Eukaryota; kingdom Metazoa; phylum Chordata; class Mammalia; order Primates; family Tarsiidae; genus Tarsius; species Tarsius wallacei. Next base: position 25,848 of record CAUYQG010274370.1, read on the forward strand.
GTGACTACATGAAATCAAGGATTACCTGTCAGAAATGAGATAATCTAAAAAGAAGTGTGTGTGTACGCGTGCATATGTGTGTGTAAAGGTACCTTTTTCATATATGAAGTGTCTGTGTTGCCCTTCTTGCCCTTCACAGTGCTACACTGTGAAGTTAAGAGTTATATATTGGGAAAAATAGGAGGAAAGACGACTCATCCAGTCAGCTAAACAGCTAGTACCTTTAGGGAGCATTCCAAGTGAAAGCAAAGGCATTTCCATAACTAACATATAATTATAATAATTTACTGAGGGAAGAAAATGACTCTGAGATTATGTTCTATCAGGGAATGAGATAGATTACCTGGTATTTCCCCCAAATGGTCAATTCTAAGTTGGGCAAGCACCATGTTTCAAAAGTTAACATTCAAAAAAGCAACACTGTAACACCAGCTGAAAATATGGAAGAATGTATATTTTTTCTGAAAATTTTATTTTGTAAAAGGACTGAAGTGTATAAGACCTGACTCTGATCCTTCTTATGTAGGTAATTCTTTGAAAAACTGTTTGTGAATGCATAAATGGGTATAATAATATTTATATAATGGGATGGATGAAGTCCATAAAGGTGCTCTTTATAAAATATTAAATGCTATTCAAATATTTATTGTTGTCACTAACCTTCTAAAATGGAACGAAAATAGAAAAATGACAGGTAGTAATTTAAGTGTCTCCTTCTTGCTTAGAAAAATGAAAAAAAAGGTAAATGTCAGGACCTAAAATGTTAAGTCAACAGGTACCAAAGGGACAGGTGAGGCAAAGTAAGTGAGGTAAAGTGGAAGAAGGAAGAATTGACAGAAAGATAGAGATGGGCATGATGAAAAATTTTTATATTGAAAAATAAGATATATTTATAATTCAGTATATTTAATTTGATCAACCAAACAGAATCATGACTTGTCCAACATATTCATTTAAACTAACCATAATATCTAAGATATATTATTTTATTGGATCATTTAGTTCATCCCATTTAAAAAAATTAATTAAAAATATATTTTACCCTTGCGAGGAGGCTATAGAGATTGAAGATAAAGTCCTTGGAGAATGGGCTACAGGGCTTGAGTTAAAATCTTGACTAGCTGTGTCCTTGAACAAGTCATTTAAGCCACTTATTCCTTAGTTTCCTGGTCTTTAAGATGGAGAGGGAGCCGGGCTCGGTGGCTCAGCCTGTAATCCCCCGCTTTGGGAGGATGAGGTGAGTGGATTGTCTGAGCCTGCGGGTTTGAGACCCACCTGGGCAACTTGGCAAGACCTCATTTCTACAATAAATCAAAAAATTAGCCGGGCATGGTAGCGCGCGCCTGTAGTTCCAGCTACTTGGAAGGCTGAGGCGGAAGGATCGCCGGAGCCCAGCAGGTCAAGGCTGGACACTCCAGTCTGGGTGACAGAGTGAGACTCCAACTCAAAAAAATAAAAAATAAAAATAAAATGGAGAGGAGATAATACTGACCTCACTGGGACTTTTGTGAACATTAAATGAAGTGACATACATAAGAATATTATACTACTACTTTGCAATTAATAAAAACTCAATAAATGTTAGCTATTATGTAAATAATAATCAAATATTTATGCCTTTTCATTTTAGTGTAACACAAAATAGAAGTCGATATGAAAAACACATTATTTAACAATACATAATGAAATATTATGCAGCCAAACAAATGGATAAAAACATAAATATCATATACAGTTTCAGACATTTTGTTAAAGTATAAAAAGCAAGGCACAGAGTAAGAGATGCTGTATTTGTACAGATGGATATTGAAAGGATTGGGCTTAGGGAAGGACTTTCCATGGGATACTTTTGATACTATTTGCATTTTAAAACCTATGTATCTATTACTTTTTAAAATAATAAAAGTTAAAATAAAAGGACACTAGGTAGGACTTCCCAGTAAACATAACATATTGATCATACATTTATTTCAGCTCCTTCCCAATGCCCCACTGAAATGACAATAAAAGAATAAAAAGGTACAACTCTACAGGGACAAAAAGCATAGGAATAAAGAAACCACCAGACAAAATATGTCAACAAAATCACAAATGAAAACCAAAAGGATGTAAGGCTGGCTGCTCACCCTTTTGTATGTGCAATAGGGTGGAGAAAGGGTGGCAATGAAAAGTAAGCTGACTGAAGCACCAGATTGCAGAAACGTTCAGTAACCAGAGGCCCTACATACCTCATAAACAAGCAATTTGTGGACAGTCTTTTTTTTAAAAAGGTGATCCTGGATCCCATTTCTCAGCCCATATGATCATATATTAACACCTCTACCTTATATCCCAGCAGAAACCCAAAACTTACATGAAAATGTTAAACAAGAAAGGACTCATTTCTATAAACCACATAATACACCTTTACTAAAATCAGGGAAATTCAGCACACTCAACGTTCCCTGTCCTCTGCTTGCAACAAGAATGTGGCCAGTGAACTCCATCCTACCATCACTCCAAATTACCAGAAGCATATCACTCTGCAACTAGTCAAAGGAAAATCTCTATGGATAGAACATTTAAGGATCCCCCAACCAAAAGGTCAGCAAGTCTTGCATCTGCACACCAAGCATCCAATTAGCTTTTTAGTGCTCTGTCAAATGGAAGTTTACATGCTATCATTTCATTAAGTACATAAAAGAACAAATTAAAAACAATGAAAACCTTGGAAACATATTGACTGGAAAGAATATTGTCATTTAAGGTTTCACTGGCAATGCGACTAGTGGATGGATAACTCTCTATAAGAGACAGAGTAATACCTGCTAAATCATCATCAACATTTATAAAAATTAATCACCTATGATGTACTAAGAGCTGGATTCTCATCATGGGTGTCACATGTAATTAGGGATACAATGCAAAAGTAAGCAGATGAATAAGAGTATAAAATATTAGGTTACCCATAAATAAATGAATGGTAGACAGAGGTAGAGTATAATGCCATTTCAGATGATACAGTGACCTCAGAAGTGTGAAGCTGGAAAGATTTGAAGTATGAAATTTAAACTGTTCCTTGAAGGATATGAAACTAACAGGAAGAAGGGAGATTGTACTGTTGTGAGCAAACGTATAAAACGAATATGGCTGAATATGAGAAGGCTGGAGGAAGGGAGGGGCATTGAGAACATAAAACCATCTGGAAAGGAGTGAAATGCTATAAGTCACAGGTGAGCAGCGAAGATAGAAAGGAGCAAATCTAGACTTCATTATAAAGGCAGTGAAAACTAATTTTTGGCTAGATAGTGATACAGGCAAAACCATGTTTTGGAAATGTTTACTGGGAGTTATGTGTTATATGGATTAAAGGCAGGGAAATCAAAAGAGAGACCAGAGGGGGAGACTAATAGACTATCAAAATGTAGTATGAGAAACTACACAACAGCATTGGCAGATGAAATAAAAAAGGGATTAATATGACAGAAATGAAACTCAGACACATCTAGATATGGAAAGAGTGGAGGTAAACAAAGATAACACATAAAACCAAAATGGTGAAGAATGAAAAACCACTTAGGATCAATTACACTAACAAATGTTTGGTTTCTTTTTTTACTTTTCCTTTCTCAATTTTTCCAACCAAACGCTAAGATACTTGGTGACAAAGATATGTCTTACTCATTTAGTATCCCCAGCCTCTCACACAATGTAGACATCATAAGCCTTCATTCTGTGTGCATACAACTGAACCAAGAAATTTATGGCTGAAAACACAATTAAGCAAGACATCAAGGATCTGAGTCAAAAGTAACATATAATTATTTATTCATCTGTAAATGATATAAATTACTTTAAAATATTTTTGTGGATCAAAAAATTGAGTTTATCAAGGATATATGTAAATGAAATGAAATGAGATAAAATCTAAGTAATAATTGTTTAACTTTTAAAGAACAATTTCCAGCTCATACACACACACTTTGAGAGACTGGAATTGGAGGATTGCCTGAGACCAGGAGTTTGAGACCAGCCTGGGCAACATAGTGAGACCTCTACAAAAAAAGAAAAAAAAAAAAATTAGTTGGGTGTGGTGGCAAGTGCCTGTAGTATCAGCTAAGTGGGAGGCTGAGGCAGAAAGATCACCTGAACCCAGGAGGTTGAGGCTGGAGTGAGCCGTGGTCATGGCACTGCACGCCAGCCTAGGTGACACAGTGAGACTCCAACACAAAAAACAAAACAAAACAAATAAAGAACAATTTCTCGACTACATACTTCAAAATTCATACAAATCTGAAAGATCCCCCCCAAATCAAGTACATACTACTAAATGTTACTATAATTACATTGTAACCTAAAGATAAACACTACTGCAAGTTCAGAACAATATGAACCTGGAACACTTTAATGATAAACTGTCTATAACCAATTATCAGAATTAAATATGAAGTTCTCAGAGGAAGATGTTATACTTCTTTTTTGTGTGTGTGTTGGGAGTCTCACTCTGTCGCCCAGACTGGAGTGCAGTGGCATGCTCATGGTCACCGCAGCCTTGACCTGCTGGGCTCCGGTGATCTTTCTGCCTCAGCCTTCCAAATAGCTGGAACTACAGGTGCACGCTACCAAACTTGGCTCATTTTTTATTTATTGTAGAGACGAGGTCTAGACAAGTTGCCCAGGTGGGTCTCGAACCCGCGGACTCAGGTAATCCACTCACCTTGCCTCCCAAAGTGCTGGGATTACAAGCTGAGCCACCGATCCCAGTCGATGCTATACTCTTAACGGCAACAAGTTGTTAGTCCTTTGGTATACAAACAAAAAATTCATAAACTTTTCCCATTAAGTACTGTCAGTGTTTCAGATAATTGTGATTTAACAACAAAAATTTTACAAGATTCATTAGCTTAAAACACAGATAGATCCTGACTGGCATGTATTAATAATGGTTTATTAGAATTCCCTTTCCTGAATGACAAGCAACAAATATCTGGTTGGAATTCACTATATTTCATTGTGAATTTTCAGTTGTTCAAACTGACCTTCACTTGGAGGATTTGCAGGTGACTTCTGTTTAGAAAGCACTTGTTAAATATTGTTTGGAAGTATTCTACCCATCATTGATTTTGAACTTTTCTGATATTAGATATCTGACATATCTAAAGGATAATTAGAAAATGGAGTTTTATAGACAATCAGAATAATTCTGTCAGCAACATAAAAGGCAGAAAACCAGAGTTGACACTTCTCATAAAGTAAAATGTTTGCAGCATTTCTGTTTCCCTGATTTTGATTTGGGGCAGGGGGGGTTGGTGGGGGAGACTCTAACAACGTCACCACTATTTTAAAAGGAAATTAGGAAAAGGTGTCCTCATTCATGAAGTCAAATGATTACCAATCAGCAGTCTTAATTTCTAAATAAAGAATATTTTAGAACGTATGTCAAAGGTATATCAGGATACAAAAAATAAAATAAAACAACATTCAAAAGCATTGGTAGCACTGCTGTACTTTGTAAACAAAAGTGACTATTTTTTGTTTGCCATTTGCAGGTCTACTTACAGTGATATTTAAATGCCTTTGTCAACCTGGTCAGGAATTAGGACAGATAGCATAAAACCTATTCCAACTTCTTGAATGACTAGGTGTGAATAATGCACACCCCTGCTTCTTTCCCCACGTTGTTATAAGAGCAATTTGATGAAAGGCATTAAATGGCCAAGGCTAAAAATTCCAGGCTGCAAATCATACTCTCTCCTATCCCCTTCTTGTCCTATAATCCTCTATTACATTACCCTGTTTAATGTTTAAAGTTGTAAATGTTAATGTATATTATAGAGATGTTAATAAGATTAAATTAATTTAAAAAATATAAATAGCATGTAGAAAAGTTGTCTGGCACACAGTAAACAGGCATCATTGTATTTACTATCATTACTAATATTCACTTTGCAAGGTTACAGATTTCTGAAGCCCCACAAACCCAATGACAACATATGAAGCCAAGCTAATTCTCATACTAAGCTATCAGAGAAGAAGAACAATTATTTTAAATATATGGAAAAATATATAGGTTGTCAATTTTGGTAATGTTAAAATAACAAGATTACACTACTTTTCTTAAAGAGTTTTTAAGGCTAAATATGGAGATAAGTGCTCAAATACTGTTGACTGAATATATGAATACACTACTATATTTTTACCATTTAAATTTGTATATCCCTCTCCACTTGTAATGAAGTATAATGCAGTAAGAATAGCAAAATTAATATTGATACTATTTAATGGAACTGTATGACAAATGGTTTGATTCATATTTTCAAAGATCAACTGTGGTTATTACATTTATATAATATGAAATAAAAAGTTGTGAATGAGATCAAAATAGAGAATTCAAATAAAAAATGAGATATTATTAAATGTCTTTTGTAAAAGTATTTATTGTAATTCTATTAAATTGTACTTTTCTGTGATACAAAATCAACTTATCTCAAAATAAGTTATAAAAATAAGTATTTAACGCATTAATATCTAATGTGAAATGTGCATCTCAAGCATTCAGATAAGATAAAAAAAACTACCATATAAACAGATTAGAATGTACATGATATATATATTCAGAATACAACATTTAAAATATATTTTCTTCTCATATTCTCCAAAGTATCCAAAAATGCTTTAGGATATAAACAAATATCAACTCACGGGAATTATAATAAAGCATTTAGCTATTTAATTCCACTCAAAAATTATAGATAATTAGTCAATATGATCAAATTACATTTGAGGACACAGGTTGTGCATATTTTTAAAAATCATTTTAGATTTGTTTGCTATCATAAAATTTCTCATTTCTCTTAGACCAGAGTAAGGTTTATGTAGTTCCCTTTTTAAAACCAACTTCAGCCGGGCTCGGTGGCTCAGCCTGTAATCCCGTGCTTTGGGAGGCTGAAGTGAGTGGATTGCCTGAGCCCGTGGGTTCGAGACCCGCCTGGGCAACTTGGCAAGACCTCATCTCTACAATAAATCAAAAAAATTAGCCGGGCGTGGTAGCGCGTGCCTGTAGTTCCGGCTACTTGGAAGGATCGCCGGAGCCCAGCAGGTCGAGGCTGCAGTGGCCGGGAGCGGCCACTGCACTCCAGTCTGGGTGACAGAGTGAGACTCCAACTCAAAAAAAAAAAAAAAAAACCAACTCCATTTTAAGTGTCCCTTCTGTCGTAAAAAAAAGCTATAAATCAGACCAAATATTCTTACTCGTTTCTTAAGAAACAAAAAAAGTTGAACAAGACAGAGTAAATCATTACAGTATGATTATCATTATAAAAATAACACTCACGAAATCTTATTATCCTAAGACTTTACAGAAGAAGAAAAATCCACAATATGCCTTTTCTCCTGTAGAATAACTGACTCAAGATCCTGAACAGATATAAATTAATGTGTTCAAGGCTATTGTACTGTGGATGTAAATAGTATGCTTACTTGTATGGTATGACAATTGAAATTTAAGACTACTATTCATATTTTTTCAGATATTTAAACTTGATAAACATATAAATAAGAAGTCAATGAAATCACATTAATTTTCTTTGGTAGAATAACCACCAATACCACCATCATATGTATTTTCATTCTAACCATACAACTGGACTGAGGCAATTATAAAACTTTTAATCAACCCCACAATATTTATGTACAATTCCTCATATAATACTAAGTTGGTTTTCACAAACTGTCTTTTAAGCTGAGTCATTTATTTCCTAATCTTTAAATGACTACGCCATTTGGCTGCTAACTTTCAGGAGACAAATGTTAACACCTGCCGAAATACTATTAGTTCAAGTCACAAAAAATTTTTAAATGTCTCTGGCTTACAGACAGAATTTATTTATTTATTTATTTATTTATTTATTTATTTATTTATTTATTTATTGTTAAGGATGTGAGTAGGATATTCTGGCCAACCGGAATGTGATACCTAAGTAAGGTTACTTGAGTTAACTTTGTAAGTACTGTTTCCCAAACTGATTCTAGCAACACTGTTCTGAGAAATATTATTCTGAATTGTACTTAATGTACAAATTCTGGAAATATGAGGTTCAGGGTGAATCTATTAGATAATGGCTCCAGCGAATCCCTTGAAATACTTATAATTTGCTTAATTCTCCTAAAAGTGGGGAATAAGAGAGGCTAGTTAGCCATTCTCTAATAAACTGTGCTTTACTCTAACGTAAGGACAGCTACAGTAATTCCCCTCAACATTAAATTCTCAAGACTGTCTGTATTCACCCCTCATATACATAAACACTTAATTTAATAAATCAGAAATAGTACAGGTTTTCTACAAATGAATAGCTTAATGATTGGGAGGGTCAGGAAGAGAGTTTGGAGTGGTTTCTCAGTTTAGAATTAAGTTTTGTGGTTTAGTGCAATGACAGTTAATCTAAAATTCATTTAAAATTATTCTTCATAGACCATATTAAAGGCAGAGGCCAGCTCAAATATAAATGAGGTATAAAAGAAACATAAAAGGCTGCAATATTAAGCATTTTAAATATTGAATATAAAGGCAAATTATATATAAAATATGAACAGAAAAATTTAATGTCTAAAATTCTGCACTTTGACCCATGATACAAAAGTTCTCTAAATTACCAGCTACTATCATTTATTTATTATATACTATATGCCAGAGATGGTGGTAGGCTTATTATTTATACATAATCTCCTTTAAACCTGACACTTCGGCAAAAGGAGGTATTGTCTGTATTTAACAAAAGAAGAAAATGAGGCTCAAAATGTGATTACAAGTAAAAAGCAGTGTGTGGATTCACAAATAGTCTGACTTCAAAGTCTGTAAGTTTTCGACAACACCACATTGCTCTCTATAAAACTAAATAGAGTCAACCCCATTCCTGTTGCAGATTCCATATTTGCAAGTCTGCCTTTAGGGACATGGGCAGAGTGCTGAAAAATTTTAATCACCTGACACACGTGCATTCCCAGCGGAGGCAACAAGGTGACTCTGCCTTCTAGTTTCAGCTCCCACACTGTAAACAAATGACCTTTTGCAGTCTACTTAATGTTGTTGTGGGTTTTTTGTTGTTGTTGTTGTTGTTTATTTTTGCATTTCTGTGCTTTTTGTTGGTGATTTTTCACTGTTTCAAATGGCCCTCAAGTATGATGCTGAGGAGTGCTGTCTAGTGCTCCTAAGTGCAAAAGGCAGAGATGTGCCTTATAGAGAAAACACGTTGGATAAACTTGTTCAGACATGAGTTAGAGTGCTGTTGGCCATGAGTTCAATGTAAAAGAATCAACAATATATGTTAAACGTCTTTAAGCACAAACACACATAAAACAAGGTTATGTATCAATCAGGTGATGAAAACGTTGTAACCAGAGGCTTGCAGGAACCAAACCCTGTCATTCCTTTAGGAGCAGTGATTCATTATTCCCTAATTCAGTGTTTGCAGCGACTTCATAGAACCATGGTAAATAATAAGACTCAACTGAATACTTTTCCCCCCCAAGATGTTTATACTGAAATTTCAGTAAAAGATTCTCCTAATGTCATTTCCTTCAAAGATACTACATCATATTTATGTAGTCATCACTCATCTGCTTGAGAAATCCTTTGTTGTCATTCTGTTTTACGGGTTGCAGCTACATGTGTTTGATTTTATTCAGAAAATTAATTTCTCTTAAAAGCAATCTGGCTTTCCAGTGTGAAAGTCTAAGGTAATTAAATTTAATTTCTTATTACCAGATGTAATGCGTACTGTTTAAAGATGACTGTTCTGTGAAATTATGATTTTTAAAAGTAGACAGTTATATATAATATGAATGGTATGAGTAACAACAAAAACTTGACATAGGAAATTTAAAAAATATCAGCACAAATTGGAACTCTTACCTTTCTTGCCCAAGTCAGAGATTTTATTGAAAAAAAAAAAAATTACAGCACTTAAAAATCCAAGCAAGGACAATTCAGGGTTGAAAGAAAGAAAACCTGAAGGAGTCCATTGTCTTCAGTAAAATTATGAATACAAAAAACATGAACCAGAAAAACAGTTTATGACCTAATGCACTAGTTCCATGATAAACACACATATACAGCATATCTCCATCAAGTGAAACTTAATCACCTCTTTACAATTTAGAGAGGGAAGGCAGCTTTTAATATGGTTAAGCCATGTATCATCAATACCATGAAGCTAACCTATCAGTTGTAATAGCTTCTATAAAATACCACAGTGAGATTGCAATAAGCCTAGAAAATGGGCTACAAATCCCAGCTATGCTCAAGCAAGCAGTGAACCAAAAATAAAAATAGGTAAAACTGAACCAAGAACTAGATAGCATTCATCTAGATTCATGATTGGTAAGGCAAAGTTCATAGGCCAAGGTTTTAAAGTGACTTATTCAGATCTAAAAGACAGTCAATATACAAAATAAAATAAAAGCATTTATGTAATTCAGAAAAAACATGAATTTTCTTCACTCCAAAGACATAGCACAAAAAAGCTTACTTACAATTACCAATACCACATTATTGTACCTTTAAATATCATTTTAAATAGGCAAAGGTAAAGACACTCAAAGCTGCATTTTACCATTTTATATCTCTCCAGTTCTGACAAGCAATCTATAAGGAGATGCCACACATTCCTGCTTAATGCATTTGTTGAAATCTTTCAGATTATAATAACTTTAGGTAAAGGCAATGGCAACTTCAAGTTTTTTTTCCAATCATATTTACGTTAGCCATTAAATGCTGAATTAACAATCCATACAACAATGTAAAAATACATGTATTAAATCACATTTTCATCAATGATTGAAACTTAATAAAAATATTAATCATTTTAATATAGTCATTTTGAAGAACCGACATGGCCTGAACTTAGTATAGTGTCTAAATTTTACCACTGATAGAAATGTTACATTTTTCCCCTGCTTCGTGCAAATGAGCTCATGTAAGTATTTCTGACACTCACAGTGACACATATGGTCTGCCATTCTAAAGATGTACAAGCAGCTCTCACTTTTAAACATGACAATATGATTCAGAGTCACATAGTATTTGTTAAAATGCCAGCTTTCACATGATTTCATTAAGTTCTACACCGAAATAATAATTTTGATGTGTTTCAGGTATCAGACAAAGCAGACAATTTAAAAAGCAAATGATTCTATTATGCAGACTAGTTATCATTCTGGCTAGTTTAGATGAGGATGATTTGTGCAGTACAAGAAAACTGTACTATGGAATACAATGACTTTGCAATACAGAGCAGATTATCCAAGTAGAAAGGAAACTAAACAAAATTCAAACCGTAGCAAAGACTATCAACCTTACCTACTACCCATCTTAGCCCTTGTTAAAATACCCTGAGTAAAATGCAAATATTTTAAATAATGATTGTTATATAAGACTTTTCTAAAAATGAACCATAAATGTCAATGCATCATGATTTTTATTTACAACAGTCAAATATGTAAAAATTAACTCTTAATCAGTCACAATATAAACATTAAGGAATACTTGTAAGATCTGGAAGTTTTTCATTTTCTAGCTTTTGTTAGCATTTTGGCAAAGCATACATAAATGGATTCCATGTAAAAAAAAAAAACCATAAAAGAGAAAAATATATAAAATTTACAGTAGTATCTATCCACCCTGGGCCGACCTAAATCCCTAGAAAGCCTCCCCAATCAGGTTAACTTCTGACTAAAAGGAAGAATACCAGTCCTCCAGCAAAAACAGCCCCATCTTTTCATCAAAGAGGCTCTCACTTCAATGATATTCCTCCGGGGAAGAGGACAGGAGTCAGGTTCCCTCGAATGTCATTCCCCAGATGTTCAAAACGTAACTAATTTATTAGCATTAGAAGATTTGGTTTATAGGGGAATCTCACTGGTCCAGTTTGTAGCCTACAAAAAAATGGATTATTTTTAAGTATAACATTAGAATTGAATAAAGGATGAGGATGTGGCTTTTTATTCCATAGAAATGGAAACATTTCCACACATGACAATTAACAAAAAAAAAAGCATGCCTACCATTGAAGTTGGAGTCCCTCCAGATTTTTTAATGTTCTTTGAAGGCATTCCATGAAGGCGACTGAGTCTAGCCTGAAAACCTGCAAAATCAAAGTACTCAATTTAGGAGATTTTTATGGTGACTGAAGCATGGAAGAAGAACCTATCAATAGAGAATTAAAAGTAAGTTGGTGGTAGGCGTGAACACCATGAATATTATTGGGGAAAATGCAAAATTCATACTTAAAGGGACTGAATCAATGCTTAGCAGGGTTCTAATGCAGTCAGAACTTAATTACCCAGTGCTTAAGCACTTCAGTAATATCCAGGGTATTTCTTTTCTCCCAATTCACCTTTCTATCATTTTAATACTTTCACAATGGGCCTAGCAAGGAAGCAAGTAAGTTTTTCTAATAATTAGAAAGCATGATAAATGTAGTAGCTGAATAGTGATCAACATGTTTCTTTATAGCATCTTGTATTTACATTCTCTAATTTCTTCTTTCTACTATCCTCTTTGAATGAATATTTCTAGATTGACCATTAGACACATTATATCCACCAGTTAGGCAGTGCTACTGACCTCTTCTGCCTGGATGCGACATAAGGGGGAAAGAACCAGTTAGGATACTTTCAAAGACAGGATCTGGTAAATTTTTGTCTAGCTCAGTAGGATCTTCCTTTTCCCACCAGGGCACGACTCCAGCAATACCACAAGCTCCACCTGATTCCTTTTCGTAGAACCAGTCACTCTGCTCATCATCACCTGTGCAAATACAAGAAATCCCCCCCAAAGATTCTACTTTATCATCCAAATACACAATTAGTGTTGTCAGATAATAAAAACATAAGCTGGCAGTTAAATCTGAACTTCAGATGACTTTTAATAAAAATATGTAGTACTTGTACTAAATTTTTAGTGTAAATACGTTCAAGTACTGCATGGGACCTATTTGTACTAAAAAGATACTTGCTATTTACATCAAATTTAAATTTAACTGGGGACCCTGCATTTTATTTGACAACTGCATATAAAATGTATAAAGAAAACTTGTTATTACCATTGCTTTACTTAAGAAATGTTCTCTAACACTATGACAAGCACTGCCATCAACAAAAACACAAAATAGTATGTTTTAGAACCAATTAAAAATGTGAAAAAAATAATAAACTGGTTAATCCTTTGGCAAAAACTGTAGAAAAATCCACTTAAATTACTACCCTTTCAACATTAAGAAAAATCAAGCCCCAGTCTCTTACCAGGAATTAAAAGGCATAAAAATGTGAAATGAAACCCTTCCTTTGTAGCTGATAAGGGTATATAATTAGCTTAATTTCATGATTTGTATTGCATGTAAAAGAGGAAACAATCATGAACAGATGTGACTAAATGAAATTAATATAATTAAGCTCATTAAGAAATAGTTTTGAAAAAGTTGTTTTTAAATGAAAAATGACAATAGCAGAGTTTATAAAAAAACTATATCGAATAAGTGAGGTGTTTTTAAAACCCAATTCTATTCAGCAATTTTGACTTTTGGGAACATCCATGAGTGTAACCATGGGATGATGAATGATCAATCTAAAATTCAGTTTGAGATGTGCCATTGGTGAGAATCAATATTTTGTTTTTTAAAGAAAGGAATTTTAGAGAGCAGTACAAAGACACAAAAATACAGAAGACAGATGGCTCTTAAAAATAAGATACAATGGTCAAGTGCAGAGATTTACGCCTGTAATCCCAGCACTTTGAGAGGCCGAGGCGGGAGGATTGCTTAAGACCAGGGATTTGAGACCAGCCTGGGCAACATAAAGAGAACTTATCTCTACGAATACAAAAATTAGCCAGGCATGGTGGCACACACCTGTAGTCCCAGTCATTCAGGAGGCTGAGAGGGGAGAGTCACTTGAGTCTAGAAGGTGGAGGCTGCAGTGAGCCGGGATTGTGCCACCACACTTCAGTCTAGGTGACAGAGTAAGATCCTGTCTCAAAACAAATATATAAAATAAAAATAAAATAAAAAACAAGAGACAAGTAGCTTTTTGAATATGATCTGAGATTCATTAAAGTCTTTTCCCCGTGATTCTTAGAGCCACCATTAATTCTGGTTCTAAAAGGATCATCATAACTGCTATAAACTTCTTCCCATTAGAGAAACAGAGCTCTGATTTCCAAAATGTCTTCCTACAAACATTTTTAAAGGAAAACTTAAATTTTTAAAAAAAGCCCTTAAACTTCAGTTGAAAATGATTTTATGGGAAATAGCTGTACTTAAAATTATGAAGGAGTGAAAAATTAAAGACATTCGGAAAACTAGAGTCACCACCTTGTTTTAATCAAAGAATTAATGAAAACTAATTTTTATAAAAACCACAATTCAGCCAGGCTTGGTGGCTCAGCCTGTAATCCCACGCTTTGGGAGGCTGAGGTGAGAGGATTGCCTGAGACCATAGGATCGAGATCAGTCTGGGCAATTTGGCGAGACCTCATCTGTACAATAAATGAAGAAAATTAGCTGGGCATGGTGGCCCGTGCCTGTGGTTCCAGGTACTTAGAAGGCTGAGGTGGAGGTGGAAGGATCGCCTGAGCCCAGCAGGTGGAAGCTGCGATGGCCATGAGCATGCCACTGCACTCCAGCCTAGATGACA
>CAUYQG010274384.1:0-12063 GCA_963574415.1 Tarsius wallacei
ACTGGGGAGAGGAGAACCTGTTTAGTAAATGGTGCTGGGAAAACAGGCTGACCACAAGCAGAAGACTAAAACAGGACCCCTACCTATCACCATACACAAAAGTCAATTCTAAATGTATCCAAGAACTAAGCATAAAACCTCAAACTATAAGAACCTCAGAAAATGCAGGAGACACCCTTATGGAAATTGGAACTGGCAACAAATTCCTGATCAAAACCCCAAGTGCCCATGCCGTAAGAAATATGATAAACAAGTGAGAACTCATCAAACTGACAAGCTTCTGCAAAGCAAAAGAAACCATCAAGAGAGTGGTGAGACAGTGCACAGAACGGGAAAATAATATTTACCAGCTGTATATCCAACAAAGGTCTAACATCTAGGATCTCCAAGGATCTCAAACATGTCAAAAAGGAAAAAGCAAACAGTCCCATTGCAAAGTGGGCAAAAGATATGAATAGACACTTCTCAAAAGAGGACATACAAGCAACCAACAGATACTTGAAAAAATGCTCAGCCTCACTAGTCATCAAATAAATGCATATTAAAACCATGCTAAGATACCACCAAACTCCAGTCATGATGGCCATCATCAATAACTCAAAAAACAACAGATGCTCGAGAGGATGCCGGAAAAAGGGAACACTTCTACACTGTTGGTGGGAGTGTAAACTAGTACAGCCTCTGTGGAAAATAGTGTGACAATTCCTAAAAGATCTAAAAGTCAACCCTGCAATCCGCCTTCTGGCAATATACCTGGAGGAATGCAAATCACTCTATGAAAAAGATACCTGCACACGCATGTTTATTGCAGCATTGTTCACAATAGCAAAAACATGGAACCAACCATGCTGCTCATAGAAGGAGGACTGGATAAAAAAAAATGTGATTCATGTACTTGATGGAATATTATGCAGTCATAAAGAAGGACAAAATTATGAACTTCACAGCAACTTGGACGGAATTAAAGTCTATAATACTGAGTGATCTATCACAGAACAAAGAACTGAATATCACATGTTCTCATTCATAAGCAGACCTTGAACAATTATTGTAATACTATAAGAAAAGGATTGGCAGTAGTGGGAAACTGCCCAGGAGCAGGATTGGCAGTAGTGGGAATCTGTGGGGGTTGGGGGGAGGTTACACCTTATCAACAAGGGTACCTGCATAATGAACATTTGTATACCTAACCTTGAATTATACCCCACATCTTTAAAATAAAAAAAAATTTAAAAAGAAAATTTAAACATTTGTTTAAATTTTATGGCTGGATAAATGTAGCAGAAGTCATTAGTTTAACATTAAACAGATTGCTAAACAAGTCTGAAATTCTGATAGATTTTTCAATAGGCAAATTATAGATAAAATATACACATGAATATATTAATACACTTATAGCTATTTTCTTCTCTTCTGTGTCTACTGAAAATAGAACAGGGAACAACAAAAAGAAACAACCAATATTTAAAAACTGCTGTGTCATGAAATATATCAAAAATAGGATTTAGAGAGCATTCAAGTTTTGAATAGAGAGCTTGAGTGAGTTCTAAATAGTATATATTCAGAGAATTTCAGGAAAGGTGATAAACAGTCTATTTTTTAAAATACAAGACTCAAAAAGCAGAATATATTTTAAAGATTTATATTGTTCCACAGATTTTTTTAATGGGCATGTTAAGGCTAGAGATTATTCTTGACTTATTTAACTTATATATTTTCAGGCAATTAATTTTCTTATCTATGTCCTTATAATACGTGTACTGGCAACAGTCACCTGGCATATTTTACAAAACATATGATTAGGATAGCTGAAATGAAAATAAAATCCACAGAAATGTTCTATTTCAAAACACTGATTACCTGGGTTGTTGTGAAAGAAATACATATTTGTGGGTGACTAGCTGGAAAGAAACCTGTATTTGTGGCTTTAACACAGCTATTCTTTAAAGCACTAAAATAAACTTGCTTCTTTATAAAGTTTCCATGCACTGTCTGAGATAAAACTTCTTTGTAGTCTACATTTCTTCTGTTTTCACATTACAGGAATCAATTTTCCAAATCATATATATATGATATTTATATATTCCTTTTATAATGATCACATTGCCACAATGTGATACTATCAGAACAGAATTTGATTTTGACTTTGTGTATTTTTATGTTCTTTTTTCTGTATTATTTAAATGTTCTATGAAAAACAAACATGAAAATAAATGGATATGACTTGTTTTCAGATCCAACATAGAAAGAACTTGAAAGTCACCATTGCCATTCTTAAGAGAGAAAGCTAAACATAATTATGAAAATAGATTACTTTTCTTGGGTGCATCAGGGAACTGAGTTAGTAAACAATATAAAGTATATACATTACAATGGAATACTACTCAACTATAAAAAGAAATAAGCTATTAAACATTACAAAGATATAGATAAATCTTAGATATTGCTGAGTGAAAAGAAATACAGTCTGAAAAATTTACATAATAAATCATTTTTAGTATAATATTTTTAAAAAAATATTAAACATCAGAGATTGTTGGGGAAAGTAGGGTAACATTGAATATGTGATGCATAGTTTTTTTTCCTTATTTTTAAAGTAATGCAACTATTCTGTATGATACTGTAATGGTGGATACATGACATTATACATTAGATATCAGACAAAACTCATGAAACTTTACAGCTCAAAAAATAAGTCTAAACACATATAAATTGTTTTGAAAGCTCAAATAGTGGAAATTCCAGGATGGCATTCAGAATATGACAAAACAATAAAACTGTATTATAAATGTATGAAATAAATTTACTGAAGGAAGTGGGGAAAAAGTTCTCATCTAAGTGACTTTTGAAATGAGTGGAGTATATAATACTAAATGCAAAAGAAACTGGACATAAACACCGTACTGTCTTTGGTAAAGCTGTTTCTCTCAGGGATATAGTTGAACAATTCTGACACTGCTATGAATGTACACTGAAATTGAACATACAAGTTAATAGATGGTGGATGGTACAAACCAGGTTTCTTACTGTTGGAGTGCGAGGTTACAGACATAAAAGAGAAGAAGGCTAAAATGATCTATTTGGAAATAAATTAGAATTGAAAATTTCAGTATGAACTATGCTTAACTTGATATAAGCACATAATTACAGGTAGGAATAATTTGTATGGCCCTGTAAACATGGGTTAAATACATATGTGTATGCATGTGCATATATATATTTACACAACACATAATTGTGTGTGTTAAAATCATTTCTTGCTTTATCAGATGAGAAGGAATACAAGCAGTGGCAATCCAGTAATAACCAACACACCTTATGTCCAGATCTTGATCTATGATACCATTTTCCAATAATGGGACAAAGAACGCAGTGAAATGGCTAACTCTCTAAGACTGGGGAAAGTAATATACAAAATGAGCCAACTTGCCATGCCATAAAGTAAGAAAGTTCTCAGAAACAAAGCCAAACAAGCATCCACAATGATAAGGGAATGTCAAAGGAGCACAGGAGTCAAATGAAATCTCTCAATAGTTAAAGCTGGAAGAATTTTAAGCAGCAAAAATAACGTAGTGTTGATTATAGTTCAACATATAAAATAACATAGTGTTGGATTATAGTTCAACATATAAC
This sequence comes from Tarsius wallacei, assembly GCA_963574415.1. NCBI lineage: Eukaryota > Metazoa > Chordata > Mammalia > Primates > Tarsiidae > Tarsius > Tarsius wallacei. The sequence goes on from CAUYQG010274384.1 coordinate 3,634, forward strand.
ATATATTTATACACTGATATAAATAAATTATTGAATAAATATTTAGAGAAAAGACAAATCTCCAGTGCAGAGATATTTTAAATAATTTATGTAGATACCCTGCTATCAAGGATATGAAACATAACTCCCTATTCCTTAATTGTGGGCTATGCATAGTGATTTTCACTGGGGAAAAATTAAAAGTATAATTAACAGTTGGACACAACAAACAAACCCACAACGTCAGTCAGGTGATAAAGATGAACATAAACAGTGATACATTTGGGAATGGTACGTGTTTTTGATGTGTTGTGATACAATTACATTTCACTCTTGTGTTTTGCTTCCTTGAAACAACAAAAAAAAAACTCATGAGAACATTAGACAAATTCCACTTGAGGGACATTTTACAAATTATCTGCCAAGTATTCCATAAAACTGTCAAGATCATCAAAAACAAGCCAAGTCTGAGACACTGTCACAGCTGGGATAAACTTAAGATGTCATGGTGACTTAATGTGACTCAGTATCCTGGATGGCATATTGGGTCAGAAAACAAATTACATTAGGTAAAATTAAGGATATTTGATAGAGTAGAGGCACTAATTACTACTAATATATCAATATTGGCTCATTAATTGTAATAAATGTACCATACTAATATGAGATATTAATAATGAATGCAAAATATGAATAATGAAAATAGTCATTAAATATAATTACGTGTGTGTTGTTTAGGAACATTCTGTGCTGACTTCTATCAACCTAAGACTGTTTTAAATAAGAAGTTTATTTAAAACCAAAGGGTGTTATATCCTGTTGGTCTTTGCAAATCATCTCTGCATTTTACTACCTAATAGGTGCCTATATTTTTTACATATTTATTAATTTAAATAATTATCTGAAAAACATTATGAATAGAGTGATTTCAGTGGAGATTACCACCCTGGCAGACTATGTAGAAGTTACAGAATTCAGCTATATGTGACAAGCCCGGCCTATGGTTCTATCCATGTTTCATGATCCTGCCTCACCACCACATGTGATTTATTCCTAGAGGATGAAAGTATATTTTCTCTCCCAGGGGTCCCCAACCCCCAGGGCCATGACTGGTACCTATCAGTGGCCTGCTAAAAAATTAGTCACACAGCCAGAGGTGAGCGCCATCCAGGTAGCAAAACTTCACCTATATTTTCAGCTGCTCCCCACCCCGTTGCATGCATTATAGCCTGAGCTCCTCCCCCTGTCAGATCAGCAGCAGCATTAGATTCTCAAAGGGGCAGGAACTCTACTAAGAACTGTACATATGACAGATCTAGGTTGGGGCTGCTTCTGAGAATCAAATGCTTGATGATCAGCGGTGGAGCTGAGGTGGTAATACTAGCACTGGGGAGTGGCTGCAAATACAGATTAACATTAGCAGTGAGGCTTGTCTGTGCATACTACACCCTCCACCCCAACACCCCCACCCCCCAACCCCTGGCCACGAGTTCCGGAGTTCATGGAAAAACTGATTTCCATAAAGCCAGTCCCTGAGGCCAAAAAGCATGGGGACTGCTATTCTATACTAAAGTAAAAACTGTTAGCAAACAGTTTTCAGAGTCCCAGATGTCGGTGCTGGTAGTATGTGTGGTGATGGGGTGTATGTGTGGTGGTGTGATGTGGGAATTTGTGAGTGCCTTTTAGGTAAGGAAAATAAGAAAAGCTAATCAGCAGAAATTCAAATGCATCAGTGGTGGAATAACTTGACAGATGAGTGTACATCAGCTCTTCTGTTTTGGTTACTAGAGATTAGCTCAAGATTCTGTTTGAAAAAGAAGTTTCCCTGCTAAAAATAAGGTCTAAAGTCAATTTGGTCAATTAAAAAATTATGAACATTCATTTACTATTTTTTATTGAAAGTATTTGTTACTGAAAAATAGTACTTTGAGAGAAGATTCATATACTAGCAGGGCATATGGTAGTTCAAAAAAAAATAAGGGAAGCAAACACACAGGAGATTACTTACAGATGTGTTCTAAATTATTTTGAATTTACTGTGACCTGTATAATACAGGCACATAATGTTTATATTTTATTTATTAGCATGAGTATAAGACAGTTTGTACTATCACAATGAAAAATATATAAGATATAGAGATAGAAGAAATTTTTTGAGTCTGCTGCACTTTGTTATCTAAAGATTATTTGAATATTCAATTTGTAATTTTTTGAGTCAAGTTTCTGTACAAGTTTCTAATGGTTATATTCAATTTCTATTCTTACATTGTAATTTACAAACAAAGTTCACAGACCAGTGATGGTCTATGAAACATACTTGGAGTATGACTGGTTTAATACAACACCTTAGAAATAATACATGCTCTGTATGTTTTCTATTATTAACATCTAAAAATTGCTCTGAGTCAAATATTAAATCATGCATCATATTTGAGAAATCATTAAAGTGGTGTGGAAACCTAAAGTAAATAATTTAAAAGTTATTCTAAAATAATTGAAGCAATAAAAGAAAAAATATACTTGTAAAAGAATATATATTAAACGTGTCTCATATTTCTCTGAAAATAATAAATGCCACACAATAAAGAATAAAGTGGTTAACAATATCAAGAGAAAAAAGGACTATAGTATAATACAATTGTACAAAGCAAACTTTTTGTTTTTATTTAAATGTCTCACATATGCTATCTTTGGAATACAGCTTATAATTAAATCCTGTTGATCCCTAGAAAAAAACAAAACTGAAAACCACTAACTGTGCTTTTCAGCTTGCCACAAAATAAGAATGCAATGGCACATTTCCAAACAGAAATGTTGAGAGGTAGGTAGATAAGACAGGAAAAATTAAAAAACAAAAAATTCAAATATAAACACGCAATGACTACCATACGATGAAATAGAGCATTAAAATAATAAAATATATTAATGTGTATATTATATATTTTCATGAGGCAGAAATAATTTTTAAAACTTTATAGAAGAGAAAAATTGAAACAGCTAAAAACTTTAGTACAAATTGAAACATCAAAAATTATGCTCTGAAGAGTAGATAATCCAATTTTTTGATAAATAGTTCCAGATATTTGAAAAAACATGTGCTTGATTCATTTATGAAAATACCCATGATATGACCCTAAAGGGGGAAGAAATTAACAGAAAAGCAACCATAAAATAATATCACTTGTGATTGAAAATCTAAATTTAAAAATTCTAAAAAAGACATATTTAAATACATATTAAAATAAAGTTAGTATATGTTTTGGCAAGAAAGAAAAGAGATTACATCTGCTTACAGTAAAAAAATATGTTATTAGCAGTAGGTGGTCATGCAAATGTTTAGGAATTACTTTTTCTACATGCAAATACATAAGATTTTTAAAAACATGTTTAATGCCTTAAGTTTTAAGTTTGTGCTCTAATGTGCTCTGTTTACTGCAGTTAATATTGAGTCTGACCTGGACAACATAGGGAGATCCTGGCTTCTCACAAATAAGCAAATAAACAAACAAATAAGTAAATAAATAACCTCTCTCAAAAACAAATCTGTGATATGAATTGAGGGCTCCATACATGCTTATTACTTTGATTCTAAAAATAGCTTTCCAAGATTCAATCCTAAGCAAGTTGTATAAAAAAGAGATATGCACTATTTTAAAATTTTTAAAGCATTATTTTTAGTATTTCTTACTTATATTTAAACTTTGTTATAATGCTTTTTATGTTTTTTTCTTTATAGAAACATTTCATAAATATTGTTCGGTATGAATATTGTATCATTTGAATATGGCAAATATTCATAAATAAAGATACAAAATATAGGCATAAAAATTAGACAAAATTATGACATCATTCACAATCCTATCATCCAAGTATGTATAAACTCTTTCCACATTTTCTAGATAACTCTTTGCATATGCAATAGTGACTTTTATACAAACACATTTAGAAATATTCTTTCTTAAAAGCACATGAGAGCTTAACATGCTAAAATTCATTAAATTGAAGTGTTAAATTAGTAAAGTAAATAATCATATATAATAAATTATTTATTTTATTAAACCACAATATTAAATGATATGTTAATTTTATTTAATTGATATATTTATGCAGTCTCACATTGTTGTAATTGTATTTATTTAATATATTTATTCAGTGCTCCTTGGTTGAAGCTTATAAAAAAGATATTTTACTATAATGATAAATGCTTTGAAAAACATTAGTTTTGCTTCCTTTTAATTTTTTTCATATTGCTATAAAAAGAAAAACATGATCTAGGGAAAATATCAAAAGGTGATTGAGAGTGTAGTATAAATTATTCCTTGTATAAATTAATTCAATAAAGTAAAGCTATTAGAAAGTGTTTCTAAATCAGCAATATAAAAATGTATAAAAGTTATAACTTTTAAAATAAATCTCAAAATAGTTTTTAAAAATATTTCTCATTTTTTTTTGGCACCTATATTACTTATCTTCTGTGTAACACATAACCACCCAGAACGTAGACCCTAAAATAACAACATTTGTTATGTCACAATTTCTTTGGGTAGGGAGTCTGAGTGTGATTTGTTTTAGTCCTCCTGTTCAGAATGGTTCTCACAGGCTGCAATCAAGGTGTCAGCCAGGACTGTATTCATCTCATGTTTGGCCGGGAAATTAGCTCCCGAGCTCACTCCTGTGCTTGTTGACAGGATTTGGTTTTGGATTGTTGGCACAAAAGTCTCAGTTCTTTGCTGACTGCCCTAGTTCTGACTTGCCTCTCCATGGGGCAAGTCACATATGGTAACTTGCTTCAGCACAGCAAGCAAGTGAGAAATTGGATAGATAGATAGATAGATAGATAGATAGATAGATAGATAGATAGATAGATAAATAGATAGATAAAGTGAGAAAGTGCTAGCAAGGTGAGAGTCAAGGTGCTGTTGTAACTTAACAAGTCACATCCATCACTTTTCAGTATCCTATTGCAGAGAAATGGGTCACTAGGTACAGCACACGCTAAAGGGGAAGGGATTATTCATCTGCCTGAATACCAGGAAAGGAATCACTGAGGATCACCTTAGAAACAGGACACCACGGCAATATATTTAATAAGAATATGGTATATTAGCTGGACGTGGTGGAGCATGCCTGTAGTTTCAGCTACTTGGAAGACTGAGGCTGGAGGATTGCCTGAGTCTAGTAGGTCGAGGCTGCGGTGGCCGTTGAGCAAGCCACTGCATTCCAGACTGGGCGACAGAGTGAGACTCCAACTCAAAAACAAAACATAACAAAAAGAATATGGTATATAATAATAGCACTCAAAATTAGGGGTAGTTTTTGGTTGGACGTTCTCATGAATGGCAGTGTGAGATGGTAAATTGGTAAAACTTGCAGGATGCCCATATGAAATAAGTATATGAAACAATGTTTCATTTTAATCTTACCTTAACTATTTTTAGGTCTCTCAAGAAACAAGAATACGTGTGTACAAATATTTAAATATAATAAAGGTCATCACAAAGTTAAGATTAACAAAGAGGAATCATCTTGACTTTTCAGTAATTCATTGGTTAAATGACACATACATTCATAAACAATGACATATACATAGTACTAACATTTGAAATGCTATTTAGAATAATGTCTAATGATATAAGACAGATAAAGCAAATTACAAAGCAGTTAAATAATGTATGGTCCTCTTAATCATGATTGTCTATCTGTGTATCCTATTTCTCCATCTATGTGCATACATATAAAATGTTTGTCTACAGGTATTGAGATTGCAGTTAATTTGCTTACTTTTCTTTTTAGTTAATTAAAATTAATGAAAGAAAATAAATTTAATGAAAATCTTGTAACATTTATTTTATTTTAAGGAAGTTAAAATTGAAAAATATGAAAACTAGAAGCAAATACAATTGCTTTTCAAAACACCTGCAAAAGAAAGAAGAAAATAATAAAAAGAAGGCAGGGAGGAAGGGAGGGAGGGAGGAGGGGAAGGAGGGAGGGAGGGAGGAATGGTAGAATATGAGAAGGAATGAAAGAAAGAGGGAAATATCATATAGCCATGTTTAACTCTCCATTCTTCTTAACCCTATTGAGCTTGGTTTTGTGCATGTGAATGTGTGTATATGTATTCCAGCAAAAGATAGTAACTTGGATATATTCACTATTATATTCTTTTCTACCACTGTGTATAAGTATGTTGAATGATAGATTTAATATGTTATTATTTCTTTTTATATAATAATTATGAAGTCATACCACATAAAAGTATTTTAAGCTTTAACTGAATAAAACAGATATTTGCAAGTGTATATGTATATAAAATATATTATATTTTTTCTAGTAAAAGATGTATCATTTTCATCCCATGATGTGATGCAGATTGTTGAAAATGTTGGAAACTTCTGACTTACTGGACAATGTAACAATTATGTACACTTGACTTAAGTCTGTTTCTTAAGCCAATTATGTTGATGTTTAATTAAGTGCAAGTTTTTGAAAACAGGAGAATCTGAAAATATCAGTTAAGAGGCATCATTGTGTAAAAAAAGCGAAGTCCAGAAATGTAGACTGGAGACCTCTGTTCTTGTTACTAGGTGTATGACTTATTCAGGACATAGCTTTAACAGTTGACTCAGTTGGAAACGGAGTGAATCATGCTTACCTCACAGAATTATTGTTAAAATGTAAAAAAAACAGTGTATAGAAAAAGAGCTAAATTGTATGCAAATACCTCAAAATTTTTACCCGGGTAATTATATCATTTATTTACAATAAGTAAGCACTCTACTATAATTATAAAAATGATCTGTGAATTTATCATCAAAGCTATTTATAAATTATGTCAAAATTAATTAAGTCTATTTAGCATTTTATAGATGTTCAAAACAGTTACTACACACGAATACAAGAATAAGGGTACATAATTTTGAGTAACTAAATTGACTAGTAAATGATCAAGAATATGTGAGCACATCTGTGAAAAAGAGTTCCTTTATAAAATAATTCCTTACAACCACAAAGCCAAATAATATTAATATGAGCCTAATGAAAACATTATCATTTAAAAATATTGCAATGTCAATATTCTCTAAAATTATATGACTTAATAGAATTTATTGAATATTTTCAACAGAGAATCATTATGAAAAAATTGAACTGGATATTGAATTAACTGGATTCAATTCAACTCTTTTTCATGAAAGAAAATCACACAATCATCTCTATTTATGTGAAGTTCTTAGTTGTAAAATGAAAGAACATGAATGCATAATTGTGAAATTTCATTCAATTCTACAGACAGCAAAATATAAATGGCTCAAAGATAAATTACAGATAATCATCCAGGAATTATACTTTTAGAAGGTGAAATCCCATAAAAATTTGTTCTTATAATAGAAATTATATAAAGATATTATAATGTATTATTTTCAAACATCTTATTCATAAAATATATTTGGGCCAAAAATATGTTAAATAAGGTATGGCAATTCCGTCATTTCATTTTTTATTCCATAAAACTTTAATATTACTTGGGCTAAAAAAAGTAACATTTTCTTAAGTATGTCAACATATGTGGTCATTTGAAATTCATTTTACTTGATATTAATATTAAATTCTGGCATCAAGATTAATATAATTTCCCTGCTAATCCAACATATTTAATTAATCTGAATATGAGAATATGTTGATTATGACACCAAAAGTATAGACTTGAAATAATATTTGAGTTTAACTTTTGATCTTAGAGCTATGAGAGATATTACACATGAACAAGTCCTTTCTTCTTGCTAATAAAATAATGATTTTTCAAACACTGTTAGCCTTTCATATCTGTGGGTTCCCTATCTGTGGATTTAACCAACTGCCAATCAAAAATATATTTTTTAAATTTTATTTTAAAGATGTGGGGTACAATTCAGGGTTAGGTATACAAGTGATCGTCATACAGGTAAAGTTTGGGTCTCCCTTTGGTCCCAACTTTGCCTGGTTTGAGATCAGATTCTCTAATTAATGTTGTATCCCACCGACCACATCTATCCCAGTAGTATCCCACTACTGCCAATGCCTTTCCTAAAGTATTATGGTAATGATTCAGGGTCCACTTATGAGTGAGAACATATGGTACTCTGCTGTTTGTTTCTGTGATAGATCACTGAGAATGATGGACTTTAAATCCATCCAAGTTGCTGCAAAGTCCATATGTTTGTCCTTCTTTATGGCTGCATAATATTCCATTGTGTATATGTACCACATTTAATCCAGTCCAGTTTCAATGGGCAGCATGATAGTTTCCATGTCTATGCTATTGTGAATAATGCCACAATAAATGTGTGTGCAGTTATCTTTTTTGTAGAATGATTGTAGTTACTCTGGGTATATTCCCAATAGGGGGATTTCTGGGTCATATGGAAGGTCAAATTTTAGTTCTTTCAAAAATTGCCACACTGTTTTCCACAGAGG